>CM070080.1:617500-818073 GCA_036250285.1 Pyrocoelia pectoralis | reverse complement strand
GATGGTACAAAACTGACGACTTTGACTTATGCCATTACCGTAAAGAACACCTAACATAGGTAACCAAATTTTAAGGTGGAAACATTGTTAAGTTGGTATTTGTTAGATAATATTTTTGTACATTAACCTTAAAACAAGAGATCTGCCATAAATATTTTTTTACTTTCAATAATAAATTATTGTCCCGTCTGTCAGACGGGCTTTAACTGCTCATGATACAAATAAACAAGATATGAT
The DNA here is from genome assembly GCA_036250285.1 of Pyrocoelia pectoralis. Classification (NCBI taxonomy): domain Eukaryota; kingdom Metazoa; phylum Arthropoda; class Insecta; order Coleoptera; family Lampyridae; genus Pyrocoelia; species Pyrocoelia pectoralis. Next base: position 817,836 of record CM070080.1, on the reverse strand, counting down.
ATTGCGCAAGTGGGCGGAGTCATGATACGTCACGCGGAGCTGGATTTCAAACAACAACCCTTGGTTCAGAGTGACGTGTACCACTGTTCCGTTTGTTGTAAATTTTTTTTGTGTTTCACGTGATTTACAAACGTATTTTTTTTTAAATGCTGTGTGCAGTTGCAGGTTGTAACACGGATAATGAGTCAAAACATTTTACAAGCAATTTAATGCTATTTCGTTTTCCAACAGACGGAAATATTCAAAAACGTTGGGTAGCAGTTTGTAAACGCGGCTACAAAATCAGTTAAAACCGCCAGGGTTTGTTCGAAGTATTTTAACGAAAAGAGCTACGAACGAAGATTTGAACTTTTGGGCTATTCTGCACGAAATCATCGACTTTTAAAAAAGACGCAGTACCATTTCTCAATTTACCTTTGGAATAACCAATAATAATAATAATTAAATAAAAATTACTTTTAACAAATTTTTTTTACGTGAAATTTTAAAAATCGTAAATATTAACAAAAGTACAAAAAATAATACCAGGAAATAATACACCGTTGAATAGGATTTTTTGTCGAGAATTTGATGGTAAATAAAAATACAGGGTGTTCCAGTAGATAGGTAATGTCACTTCTGGCTCACTTTGACCTCGTTTGACCCCAAGGTCGCGGGGCGTGGCTAACTCTTCCCCTAACTTTATTTGTTTCCTGGTCGACGTTTCCGGTTGCGAACTTAGCTAAATGTTTCCGGTTAAGAACTTGGCTATTTCCGGTTGGGAAGGTGGCTATTTCCGGTTGGGAACTTGGCTAAACGTTTCCGGTTGCGAAATGTCTATCTCGCTTCAAGGTCGCTCGTGGTTCTTATTTTGGACATATGATTGGTTTGCAATATAGGCAATATATTGACCAACTCATTTTTATTGCTAATTAACTAACCTATTTGCACGTCCGAAATTTCCTTTATTTCAGTCCTTGATAAAACAACCTTAAAGTTGAACTAATTTCGGGTATCATAAAGCTGTCAACACTTCAAATATGACCTAATTTAAGTGGATCGCTCCCCTAAAGAACATATGAATTTTTACGTTTTTAGTGCAAGCTTACTAAAATTACGAAATACTAAAAAGAATCGCACCCACCTAATTCGCTTTGGAGGTAAAAATAAAACACCACACAAATGCCCTTTTAATTACTACTACAATTTTACATTACGAAAAATTATAATTCGTCCAAACTGTCGCGTCTATAAAGGAAATTTGTTTAGTAAAAATATAATTAGGTACAAAGGTCGAATCCAGCGGGGGGACGAATTTCTCCACAGCCGATACTCGATTCATAAAAAATAAAAGGGTTATACAGAAAGCTATACACACAAAATGCATTTTTACCCGAGTTCTTTTGTTTTCACTTTGTAAATTTGATAATCCTCTTTTGCACTAAAAAACCGGCAACGCGCGTCTTTAGTAAGTAACAAACTCTAACCTTGTCTGCATCGAAACTAAACATTTGAACCTCGTGTGATTTCGGTTTGATTAAAAGAAACGTGTAGCTTAGTAACGTCATATCCGACGAAAAAAGAGTTTGTTTATTTGTATGACATCATCTCCGCCTCGTAAACAAATTTGATAACCTTAGTAGTGTAAATAACTTTAACCGGAAACTACATAAAAAGAGGAAAATTCAGGGTTGTTTTATGAACATGACGTCATCTCCGGTTTGGGATCTGTTTATTTGTATGACTCCATTTTTTACGCGTTTAACTAGCATTAGCTCTAAAAATAGAACAGGGCCCTACACACCTACACACTCCTTTCAATCCTTTATTTAAAAGGTAAGCATATGTAAACAATACATTTCGACGAGCTCCAGGGTAACATGTCGCTTCCTAAAAAGATACTGAAGTGTGGCGACACTTGAGCAACCAAAGCGGTAGTCACGCGCATTCCCTTCTTAATTTTTGAAGTAGAAATCGTAAAATAGAGTGCATTTACGTGCATTTAAAGAAAAAATGATTGTAAAGATTATTGGAATCGTACCACACGTAAAAAATAGAATATGTTTTTTATAGAGAATTAAGCGTTATTTGTCCATTTAGACTGCTGTAGAATATTATAGATGTTGATAGTTCAACAGATTGTCATATACTGTCGCTAACTGTAACTGAAATTTCAGACGGGAGGAAGGCGTGGCTTCACTGTTAGCCTTGATTAAACCGGAAGCATGTAACTTCTGTTTCAAACCGTCGATTATAGGAATTTGTTTACATATTACCTTGAAGTTTTCCTATAAAAAGGAGAACTCATTAAACTAATTCCTTAGTCTGCATCGAATAGTCTACAATTTGCTTTGTCAAAGTAACTGCAATTAAAGCTATTGTTTATTGTGCGTTTTAACATTATTTTACGGCACGTTTTGTGAGTGGGCGTTAGATATTTTTGGATAACAATTTCTACAATTACAAGATTAACAATGGATTCCAACTCGTTCGCTTCATTAACTAGCGAAGTTGTAAAGGTAACAACAAAGGCGATTTCGTTGCTGAAAACTAAAGTAGAAATTGTGCGGCATATATGTATAGTTAGAAAAAACATTCGTCTGTTAGAGAAATTTATGAAAACAGATTTAGATAGGAACGAAAATAAATTAAAATTAGAAAGTAACTTAGCTCTATTGAAATCTTTTTTGGTTAAATTAAAACAATTAAAGCGCGTTTCAGGGAAAATAGGTGGTGGGGCCTCTACTAGTCATAATTTAGTTTGGCAAACCGTTGATACTTGCTTTAACAATAGACTCCTAACCGGAGTCGTTATTAATACGAACATTTTAGAACCACTATCATTTTTGAAGGAGGCATTTAAAAATTTTGCAACAAATGTTAGACCTATACTGAGAGAGACAATGATAAAGGCCAATTTAGTGTTAGTATGTCAGTTTATTCAACCCCACAGCCAAATTATCGATTTGAAATCTTTTGCGACAAAAAATCAGGTTATCGATACGGGCACCGATCTTGACCAGTGGTACGATACCCATGTGATTAATCGGCTTCAAAATAAATTGGAAGAATTCGCCGAAAAAGATAGCGGATGGAGTTTATATCAGATTGTGCACTTGAAAATTAATATTAACAGCTATATTCCTCTGAAAGGAGGCTTGTCGACGTACGTTAAAGTGCCACATTTTATAGGAATAAAACACGCGGTTATTAATGTTAGAAACAATGATAGTCACTGTTTTTTGTGGGCAGTCATATCGGCGTTGCATCCTGCAAGTAAAAATGTGGATAGAACTTCAAGTTATCCCCATTATAGCCAAGTCTTAAAGTATGATTCCATTAAGTTCCCCATTAAACTTAGCGACATTAAAAAATTTGAAAAGTTAAATAACCTTTCAATCAATTTATTCTGCATAAAGGGTAAAAATGTAGTGCCATTTTTATTAAGTGAAAACCTAGTTAGGGAACCTATAAATTTGTTAGTTTTGTCCTGTAACGAGCGCGAAAGAAACGATACTTATTATCGCTTTACGTGGATAAAGAACATGTCTGCATTGTTTTCAAAGCAGCTATCAAAAAATCGCCATAAGAAATTTATTTGTAACCGATGTCTAAATCACTTTTCCTCGAACGCTTACCTGCAAAATCATCTCAAGCATTGTAACGATATTAACAAATGTTCCGTAAAATTACCGGATGAAACGACCAAGTATTTAGAATTTAAACATTTTTCATATCAGGAAAAAGTCCCCTTTGTACTGTATGCCGATTTAGAAAGTATTCTAGAGAAATGTTCGGATAATGGAAACACAAATACGCGCTTATGTGACAAACATGTACCTTTTAGTATTGCCTACTACCTGAAATGCTCATACGATGATTCATTATCCAAATTCCGTTTATACAGAGGTAACGACTGCATTCAGTGGTTTGTTAAAGAACTACAAGATATAGCAAATTGGACGAATGAGATCTTTAATACAGTCGTGCCAATGGAAGCTTTAAGTAAAGAGCAAATTGAGAGTTTTGAAAACGCCACACATTGTCATATTTGCAAAAAAGCGTTTCAACCGGGCGAAATTAAAGTTAGAGACCATTGTCATTTTACATCAAAATTTCGAAATGCCAGTCACAATGCGTGTAATCTAAATTATAAAGATACGCATGTTATACCTGTTGTTTTTCACAATTTGAGTGGATATGATTCGCATTTTATCATACGGCTGTTAGCCTTGAATATACCTGGCCAAATGTCCCTTTTGCCCGTGAATAAAGAGAAATACATTTCATTTACCAAGTCAGTAGAGAATACAAGCGTAAAACTTAGATTTATCGACTCATTTAGATTTATGGCTAGTAGTATAGATAAATTATCTGGTTATTTGGATAACGACAAAAAGAGCATCACTAAACAGAATTGTAGGAATGATGAGGAGTTTAATTTGTTGGTGCGCAAAGGCATCTTCCCTTACGAATATATTGACTCTTGGGATAAACTAAACGAATCCAGTTTACCTCCAAAAGAGACATTTTATAGTCATCTTCATGAGGAAGGCATTAGCGAGGAAAGCTATACGCATGCCAATAAAGTTTGGACTACATTCAATATTCAGACGTTAGGTCAATACTCTGATCTCTATTTAAAAACTGATGTCCTTCTTTGGCTGACATCTTTGAAAATTTCCGTTTAACCTGTTTAAATGCGTATCAATTGGATCCCCTTCATTATTACACGGCCCCCGGACTGGCGTTTGATGCGATGCTGAAAATCACCGAAGTGAAATTAGAACTGCTCACCGACATTGATATGGCAATGTTTATCGAAAGGGGTATTAGGGGAGGAGTTGCACAATGCTCCAATCGCTACGCAAAGGCTAATAACAAATATATGGACTACGATCCTAGCGCCCCCACGTCATTTTTAATGTACTATGATGTAAACAACCTCTATGGGAAAAGTATGGGGGAATTTTTACCATATGGGGAATTTTCCTTTGTCGACGAGCCCAATATTGACTCTGTATTAAATAATCCGGACGATTCAGACATCGGTTACATAATAGATTGCGATTTAGACTATCCCGCAGAGTTGCACGACTCCCACAGCGATCTCCCTTTAGCACCTGAACATATGACACCCCCGAGCTCAAAGTCAAAATTAAAGAAGTTATTGTTAACATTATATTCAAAACATAATTACATTCTTCACTATAGGAATTTGAAATTGTATTTGGAACAGGGCTTAAAATTAGTTAAAGTAAATCAAGTTTTGCGTTTTAAACAGTCGCCGTGGCTAAAAAAATACATAGACTTGAATACAATGTTCAGACAAGCGGCGAAAAACGAATTCGATAAAAACTTTTACAAATTGATGATAAACAGCGTATTCGGAAAACTTATGGAAAATGTTCGCAAGTATAAGGAAGTGCGTTTAGTTACAAAGTGGAGTGGCCGTTTCGGTGCTAGGGCTCTCATAGCCCAGCCCAATTTCCATAGCTGCACAATTTTTGATAAAGATATGGTCATTATTGAGATGAACAAATTGGAAGTTTTCATGAACAAACCAATATATGCGGGGTTTTCAGTATTAGATCTTTCAAAAACATTTCTCTACGAGTTCCATTATAACTACATTTTAAAGAAATTCAAAAACAATGCTCAACTCTTGTATACGGACACCGATAGCCTCATTTATTCTTTCGACGTTCCCGACATATACGAGTGCATGAAAGAAGATATCGATAGGTTCGATACCTCAGATTATGAGCGTGATAACGTGTATGGGCTCCCCTTAGTCAATAAGAAAGTACCAGGTTTGATGAAGGACGAGAACAATGGCAAGATCATGCTCGAATTCGTCGGCCTGCGCGCTAAAATGTACGCTTACTCGGTTGAGGGGAAAGTAACAAAAAAGTCTAAGGGGTCAACGGCGGCCAGCGTCAAACAAATCACAATAGATGATTATAAGCAGACCTTATTTAATTATAAAATTACAAAGCGGAGCCAACGGTTAATCAGATCAAAGAAACATTTAGTACATACAATTAAACTGGATAAAGTGGTTCTTAATCCGTACGACGATAAGAGAATGCTAAAATTCGGTTCAACTAATACTCGCCCCTGGGGTTTTTCTGAAGCGCGCATTTAAAACTGTAAATATTAGTTGTAGTTAGGTATAGGTCGATAGTGCGCTTCAGTCATGAATGGCGGCGGCAGTCTACCAAGTAAAAAGACCCAATTGGAGGAAGAACTGTTTCGCGCTACTCACCCCGTGTATATAAAACATTTACGAAGTACTTTATTGGATGTTTCATCGATTGATAATTATATTGTGATTAGTAACATACTACAAAACATTATAGTGCCCGACGAATGTTTCAGCTGGTGCGCGAAATCGCCGAATGTGTGTTCGAATAACATGAACTTGTTGTTTGATAAAAAAGTGGAAACGGACAATTTAATAAAACAATTTGTGCATATATGTAAAAGTGGCGGTTGTATCGATAGTTTACCATTACGTTTCAAAATGTACATAGTCGATTTAGCAGTTAAGCCGAATGTAGATGCTGTTTGTAATAATTATAAGAATTTCTTGTATATGATTGATGAAACTGTATGTATTGCAATAGAATATGCTAATTTTAAGATGCTGGAAATTTTGTATAATATTTGTATTGAGAGAGATGTAAAGTATAATTTTCAACCGGAGAAAAACGCCCGCCATAAACAAGTGTACGAGTGGATTGTGGAGAATATCCGTAAAGGCAACGAAGATCCAACTGCTGCCCTTGGCTGGAGGTGTGGGCCAGACGGCCAATTTTGGCCCTCGACACTACTGAGCGATTATAAAAAAACTTTTGCGCTAATTTCAAAAATGATGGGGGGAAATAGGGTTAAGAAAGCATTTGTATGGTGATTTTTATATAAAATAAAAACAATATGCATCATTTATGTTGACTTTTATTTACCACTGTTTACAATACTTTTATAGCTACGTCATGATTAAACAACTATATTATTCTCGTCGATCCAAGATTTTTCATTTATTCCTAACCATTTCACGTACACCTTGCCATTTTTTCGTTGCAACACCGTTTCCACCAAATATACATCGGGATACTTGGCCTTTTGTAGCTCTTGCTCGTAAAATCCTCCCAATATCGGTTTCCCCTTCGTGTCCTCCAATAGATACGTAACAGGATTCGTTATGCGTACTTTTACAATTTTAAACAACTCGCTAGACCAGTTAGGAGTGTATCCTTTTGCAAAAAATGCTCTTAAATTTGCTAATTCGCACCACATCGCCGACATTAAAGCGACGTTTTTTGTTGAACAGCGCCAGGTGAGTATATGCGTCGAGCTGTGTATTAGCATTCACTTGGCTAGGCTTCATTCCAATCGTTCGATGTATACGATTATTATAGTCCTCTGTTATACTCTCGATCATATCAATCCACACGTATTTGCCATGCATGCTGAACCCCTTGTATAGGGAATTTTTGATTGTTCGTATCACTCGCTCTACAATGGCTGCCTTTTTCGTACTAAACGTTGAATAGTGATTGATTTGCTGCTGCGTCATCAACGTTCCGAAATGTCTATTGTAGAACTCCTTTCCCGCATCGGTTTGCAAATTTTTAGGTCGACGTTCTCGAAAAATATCTTGCATAGCTTTTGTGACTTCTTCGCCAGTCTTTGTCTTCAAACCCCTTGTCCATAGATACTTGGAGAAACAGTCGATAACCACCAGTATGTACTTGTAGCCTTTATTCAGTTTAGCGTAAGGCGTAAATTCGGCTAAATCTGCTTGCCAAAGGTCATCGTATCCTTTAATGATGGTGCGTCTGCGGGGGAAATTCTTGCGTGCTGATTTATGTAGCTCGTTCACCACCTGCTGCTTGGACATTCTTGCCCTCAAGTTTTCTTCTCGCGCCTGCGCGTTTCTTGGCTAACTCTTGTAAAGCTTCTTTGGTCGCTTTCAAGTCCTCCTCTAGCAACAGCACTTTGTTATGAAGATCGTCGAAAGGTGCCCGTACCATCTGAAGGCTAAACCTTAGGAAACCTTTATTTATTGCATCGTCATCGTCCACTGGATCGGCCAATTCAGTTAGACGATTTCCTTTTAGATTGAACCTTGTCGCACGATAGTATTGTAACGTTAGAGCATCTTGAGCTTCAACCGGGTCACCGACATTACTCAATCGCCTATTTCCCATGTTTAAATCGTCGTCGTCGATCGTGAATTGCGGCAATTGCGTCCTAATGACTTTATTTAGCTGCACGCGCATATGAGAATGACCAAACTTATCCATGGCCATTTTCGATATAAACTGTCAGTTAAAACGGGGATGACTATTTATAGTTTACTTAAAAACTTTCGTGTAGGTCTCTCTATGTACCCGTCCTCGTATAGCTCTTCCACGATTGATATTATATCGTTCACTAGTCCGGTATTACCGGCCATCTTCTCCGCCCACAAGACTTCTAATTCGCGAATAAGTTCATGAATACTATTCCAATACTTAAATTCAACCGGTCGACCTAATTCCTTGAATAAGCCACGTCCAGAAGCTGCTGCCAATAAGGGCCTAATTATCTGCGTATATTTTCTGCTTCTAGTACCCCTTAGCTGTTCGCCTGGGTTATAGGAACGTCGTGCCGCATTGGTGCCAATTACAATTTGTCTATAATTCGCTTCGTCTTGTTCGGTGATTAGGTGGGGGTCGGGCTCGTTCATGATGATGAGCTCATACAGGCCCTCCGTACCCTTGTACCGCACGCCATTAATTATTAAATCTTCCCCTTGTATGTCTACGGGCGTATTACCCATTGTCCATTTATCCGTGTCAATGTCGTAATGAATGCCATAAGTAGTGTCGATGGCATTTCGAGTATCTCTTATCATACGTTCAACATATATACGCGGAAGTGGTGCGTATTGTTCTAAGAACGCTGCCGAACCGGGCTCGTCGAGTAAGGAAGAATCTTTACTTGGCGGCTCCTCTTCTTCCGGTTCGCCGATTACCGTCGTATCAGGCGGAGGTTTCCTTTGAAAATGTGGAAGTACAGGACTAAGGAGTGGTATTCTGCGGGGGGATACAGGTCGAGCAGCTGGGGTTGAACGTCTTTTTGGCGTTGTTTCGAGCACCTCCTCCTCCCCTTTCACCATTTTCTCGGATTTAATTTTACGCTTGGTTTCAAACTTTTTTTGAATGTTAGCCAAAGGTTCGATTAGGGGTTTATAAGTTTGTACAAACTCTAATTCTCTATTGAATCGATTCGCCTTAAGGAGGTTATACTTTTGTTGTATAGCTTTACGAGCTTGCACTATACGCCTTTTCAATTTCATTTCCTTGCTATCCATTTTTGCGCGGCTTGTAAGAGAACAATATGAACGGGGGTAATGAACAGGTAAAAAACAGGTATTGAACAGGTAAAACAGGTCTTGAACTGGTAAAAACAGGTATTGAACAGGTAAAAAACAGGTATTGAACAGGTAAAAACAGGTATTGAACAGGTAAAAAACAGGTATTGAACAGGTCTTGAACAGGTAAACAGCAAAACGGCTATACCCTGTTTAAAAAGCTGATGAGCTGTTTCCTGATGCGTGCGTGATACTAAATGTCAAGCGCGTGTTTAGGGTATTATATAGTTGTCGAAGCCTTTCCTAAAACGTCCCTTTTCTACGTCGGCATCCTTATTGATCACCAGAAACCCATATCGATTCCTCCAACATTCAGCGCACATCTCACGAAACGACTGCATGCTTACAATGGGGCTGACGTGATCTTCGTAAATGCGTTTCAAGTTCAGATCGTCCTGTTCGAATAGCGCAATTAAATTGACATTGTCTCTAATCAGTTGCTTGGGAATTTTAGTGTACGTCTGGCCCAAGTAGAAACAATCGATGTCGTTATGGCGCCCCATTGAAAAGTACGATCGAATATTGTCTTGCTTTTCGCAAGCGATATCGTCAAAGATAAAAACCGAATTTCGTTTTGCGAGCGCCGGTTCCATAATGTCCTCATTGCGCGTGAATGTAAAGTAACCAATATTCTTCATAGGCTGTAAAATCTCCTCCAACAGTCTGTACTTGTCCTGAGTTAGAGATTTTGAGTAGACGTACACATGCTCGAATCTGAGCCCGTTAGGTTCTGTTAGTAAACTAAGCATAGCGTTCGTTTTTTCCGCAATTGGATGGACCGCATAGTATAGCGCGTACAGTATTGGGAAGCAAGTTGCCATGCTTGCCGTTAGCCCCTCGCGTAATATTATCGTGATTTTGAATTGGTAATTTCTCTTGTTGAACAACTACCTTCATGTCTTGAGTAAAACTATCGATATTTTAATGATGTACCTTTATTTATAGAAAATTCTACAACTAACAATTTATAGTTTCTTTACTTCCCCGGTAAGGGGATTATATTGTACTAAGGCATCGTGAAGGATGAGACAGTAAGCGACGATTCCAGGTTCGAACGCTGCTTCTACGGTCTCCATTTCCAGCTTGACATCCACCGTTGAATATTTGAGCGTTTCGTTTTGCTTCGAACAGTCCATTACGAATATTGGGCATGTTTTGAACTGCCAATAATCGAATAGAGCGTCTTGTTCCTCTTTGGCGTAATATTCGCGTCGAAAGTTTATATAATTCTGGTAGGCCGTTATGTATTTGTTGGCATTAAAATCTAACTGCATCGCTTCGTAAGGGTAACTTTCGGAATTGAGATGCAATTTTAGATTGCGGATTTTAACGTTATGGAAGTGTGCCGCTTTTGCCTCCTTTGAAAATTTCGCTCCGCGTTGAAACGCAACGAATCGCCCATCGAGGTTTCTCCAGTTGAGTAGAAGTTTTGATTTGCCATACGTCGGACTGTGCCTGTTTCAAAGCGGGCAATTCGTACAGCTCCCATTGTCGGAATGGTATTGTAATTGTGGTATTCATGTTGATTCGCTCGAATAGACCAAGTTTAGCGCTATCGCTAAGTGTCACGTGCGGCACTTTCCATTGAATCTTGTTTAAGGTTATCGAGGCGTCGGCTGTTCCCTGATAACAATCCGCGTCGCTTCTCGACCGAATCAGGATTAATTCCTGTCGCATGTTTACGATAACTTGTCGGTAATCCTCCATACTGCCAAAAATATGCTTTAGCGGTATACACACCGCAAAATATTTTTCCAAATCTCCAGCGTTCTTAATGTACTCCACTTGCAAGCGGTCATCATCGTTGTTCGGCGACCATCCGCAATGATGCAATCCTTTACTTTCGCTAGACGTATACGATATGTATCCCTTTAGTGCAGATGTAATTCCGGGATTCCTACACGTATCCACCTTCTGCCCGCCCAATTTCGTAGCGAATTTCTTCAAAGAGAAAAGCGGGGAAATTGTTTGTTTAGAGCGCACGATTTTCCCGCCGTCTTCAATTTTGCGCTGGATTTTTCCTTCGATATACAGAGAAACTGTCGTATGTGGCAGTTATCAAATCTTGACTCTGTATTAGTATACGAATTTCGTCGGAGAGTCCGTAATTGAAGATCCGTACGGGAGGTAGGTGTGAATATCCGATTTAATTATGGTTTCGTCAAAATGTGCGTTTTGAAAGATGTTCAGTGATTGATCGATGATGTCCTCATTGCACGCTACTAATCGATAGATTTCAAGAAATATTTTTCTGCAGATGTTAATTCTTCAGCAGCTGTCCTCGAGCGCGGTTGGCTATTGATAGTATGCATTTATCGTTGTCTTCCTTATTTATAGGCGGACGTTGGTTAATTCTTAATCCCATGTTCTTTCAACTCCAATCGTACCGTAAATGGCTCGTTTTCCTCCCGAAATCGATGAGTTCGCCCTTTTGATCGGTCAACTTAATTGTTATGTTCTTATGGTGGTTGTGTTTAGTTCCAAGTATTGCGGGTGACTGGGAATTTTGTCTAATCGGTAGCCTGGTGGAACTGAGACGTCTATTTCGTACAGAACTTTGGCCGGTTCGCCGTTACGATACGACCCCTTTACGAGATTGCACTCGATATGTATGTTTGTATGTTTTACAATTTGTATATCTAGAGAGGATGTATGCAAAAAGTTAGCGTCCAATATCCGCTTTTTGAATCCGAGCATGCGCCCAATGGAATCGCTTTTTGTGAAATCTAATATCAACTTCGGAGCTAAGCTCGCACTTGAGCGTATTGTTGTTTGCCCTCAAACTAAATTTACGTGTAGGCATGTGAGCTTTATATAGGCGCTCAGCTCTTCCAACTCGTAGGCACCGTGCGGAATTGGGATTACATTTGTGTATACGTTAATTATCCCATCCGTCTCAACCTTGTTCTTATAGTAAAATTATCGTTCCCTTCGTGAATGTTTCTTATACTGTTACAGCCGTAGAACCCCACCACAGCGATTACGTACTGTCGCTCCGAGGGAAGTTCAATCGGTGGATAGAAATCGTGACTGGCCATATTACCAACGCCCTCTATACTGAATGTTGTCGACATGACTAAGCACGACTAACTCTCCTACGTGTTATTTATGCAAAAACTTTAGACACAAGTGTCCGCACTTAATACTCCCAAATTGCTGTTCCTGTCCATAATTGTAATATATTTTACATCCGCGAAAGTAGTCTACGAGCTCTTTTGGTGGCCGAATATTTCCGAAGCTATCGTAATACCACACTTTGTCATTACGTTTCTTGTAACATACCAATGCGTACCTCCGCCCCGTTGACTATCTAAATTAATTATACCCGCCTCGTTCTTCCACGGCAATTTGGGCAAATTATCGCGCATGAATACGTCCCTGAAATAGGGTACCGTCTTGGCATATTTCCTCAGATCCACATCCGTCAGCGGTCTATTTGGCATTTTTTTTTTTGCGGAGCTCAAGTGTAATGCACCGCCACTTTTGTACGGTTTCAGGTATAGCAGGCCACCGCTCGTCTTCTTTCCTATAGCGATCGATTCCATCGTACGGTTGTGACGCGACGCTTCGTCTAACATCTTTTGGGCATCGCGCGAAGCGTTAACTGCTTTAGCAATTCCCGATGCACCACCGGCCAAGCACCAACTGCCGATAAGCCGGCGAATAGCGGTATTAGAAATGGTAAAACGCCTCCTTCTTTCGGTACGGGTATTACTCTCGGAACGTTGACATTTGCCTTTCCGCCTAAACTTTTCACGGCTTGTTTGCCGCCATTACAGCCGACTTTATAGATTCTTGCATGTTTTTGCTCTTTCCCATTTTTTTAGCAATTGTTCTACGTAAATTTAATAAACTGCTTCTCTTAACGCCCATCCCCATTTTTCTTTTCGCTTTCATTATAGCGCCAATAGTTCAAGCGGCCGCTCGTTCTCCCATCGTTGCGTCGGATGCTTTTAAACGATCCCAAGCTCCTTGTTCCAAAATTTTATCCGCCCTATGTCTACTCTCTAAATCCTTATTATCCCCTATAGCTAATGTCGTGCTCTTTGCAATGAGCGTCTAAGGGTTTATACCGGGATCGCCGCGTTCAAGTCTTTCAGCTAATTTAGTACCAGGACCGCAATACTGATACCCCGGAAGATGTATCTCGAATGGAAGGTTATTGATAAGTCTATTTAACAGACCGCTACCACCCGAACTCTTCCGCTTCTGAATTAGCATGCTGGAAATTGATGTGGAGGCGGTATATATATAGGGGCGGGGGTAAGAAAAACAGTTATCGTTTATTGTTTTTATTGTCTGTAAAATGTGATACATGATATAAGCAGGTCGATAATGTAAAGTTCCATCATACAAAGTATATTGTGCGAATTTCTATCGTATTTATAATTTAACCAATTTTCAAAGTCACGATAGATGTCGTCATCGTAGTCATCCTCGTCAAATTGGATCTTGCGAAAACGCCGATAGCTCTTATCTGCTCGATGAGATTGTGATAGAAACTGGGAAGATTATACGATTCGAGAAATTCAAATCGATAATTAATTATATCTTTTAGATAAACAATTCTTCAATCTCATTTGTGTTCAGCGTGCAAAAATGTTCGTCGTCGTCGTCGTCCGTCCTTTATTTCCATGTTATACTTTTTAACATTTTCTCCATGTCCTTAACAGACTCCCACTCATAGTAAATGATCATTTTGCTGCTAATCGATTCCTCAGTATGAGACCATTCGATATCTTCGTCTTCGTTAACATCGGACCAAGTAATCCAACTTTCAGCTCTTGCGATCGTTCAACTTCATTTCTATCTCCGTTTGACATTTGAGAAGCGTCTCCCAATCTTCTCTTTCCATCACTATTGCATCATCACCACATGCAATTCGTAGAACTGGCGCAAGGTCATAGCGTGTACTGTATCCGATTGCAACGTATTTCGAATCGCATAAATCATAAGCGCTGCAATCGATTAAACGTTCATTGAATGCAGGAGGGGGAGCGCTCGCAGATCCATAGTCATTACAGCACCAGCACATACACTTAAAATAATTATTATTGCAGCTTTTTTCACAATCCATCTCAGTGGCAAACGACTACAACGACGATCGCAGCACAACTGATTTATTTGAACTCATCCTGCTTTTATACTTGAAATGAGAGAGGGAGAGAGAGAGAAAATATTTATTTTTCATCATTTACATAGTTCGCTTATTATCTATTTACATAAATTTTAAATTCGTAGTTTTTCCTGCTGATCCTTCGCTGGTAATGAATACGTCATTATTCACCAAGGACTGCTTGAAGGTTTGAAGTTGATTATCTTCGTTGAAGTACTCGTAAAATCTCAATGGTAGTACGCATTTGAAATTTTCATTTCCAACACAATTCGGTCACCATATTTAGTATTAATTGTATCGATCCCAATAATTTATATTTCTCCCCCACTTCCATATCTTAACGTTCTTGAAGTTCTTGCAGAATGTGCTGGCGTTTAGCTTGGTAAGATCCATTGGTATCGTGTTACAGACTGAGTTCCTAGCGCTTCGTCGCCGTTTATATTCCCATCTGCTGACCTTGAGGGCTTGACCTTGAAAACATCTTAGTCAAGAACCAGATTACCTTGATATATCCAAAATAAGAACCACGAGCGACCTGAAGCGAGTTAGCCAAGTTCATAACCGGAAATCTCTAGCGAAGTTCTTAACCGGAACCTTTAGTCAAGTTCCCAACCGGAAACATCTAGCCAAGTTCCCAACCGGAAACAGCCAAGTTCATAACCGGAAACACCGATCAGGAAGACAATAGAGCCGACTTGAGCAAGAAAACAATAGAAATTGAGTTAGTAGCGCACATAGAAGTGACCTTGACAAGAATAGAAATTGAATTAGAGGAACCGCCGATCAGGAAAACAATAGAAATTGGATTAGTAGCGCACATAGAAGTGACCTTGACAACAATAGAAATTGGATTAGAGGAACCGGAAACGTCTAGTCGACATGACCTTGAACAAGAGAACAATAGAAATTGGATTAGTAGCGCCCATTGTATTACTTAGAAATGAAGTGGCCTTGACAACAATAGAAATTGGATTAGAGGAACCGGAAACGTCTAGTCGAACATGACCTTGAACAAGAGAACAATAGAAATTGGATTAGTAGCGCCCATTGTATTACTTAGAAATGAAGTGGCCTTGACATGAAAACATAGAAATTGGATTAGAGGAACGGAAACGTCTAGTCGACATGACCTTGAACAGAGAACAATAGAAATTGGATTAGTAGTTCCATTACTATACTACTGATGACGGGCCCGTCCGCCCGTGGATGCGACTTTGAGACATTGGACGGTTGCAAGTCCTTATAGGTAGCAAGATTTTTGGAAGGATTTAATGAACATCCAGGATGATATCGAAGTTAGTAAACCACGATTTCCAAATATGAACGAGCTTTTGAATCCTACGAGGATCGCTTCTCAAATCGAGGTTCCGCTCCAAGGCTCACGATTTAGAGCAGAGATAGAAGGCGTAACTACTTTGGACACGGGCGGGGAGGGAAATTTGTCAAAGGAAGACGAAATTTGCGACACGATTTCCAATATTAAAGTGAGAGAGAAAGGTCGGAAGGTTTGAGAGGTCCTCATGTGCTCACCGAATGCAATACCATTTTTTTTTGCCAAAAACACGGTTTGGTCTGTTTCGAAAGCGGAACAAACCACTGATTCCTTCATTACCTACTGCATCCCTCGGTCGGATGAAGAACCAAACGAAGGGTAGTGAATCGTTTATAAAATTGCCTATATCCTATATCGGATATCCCTTAGCTAAATGACTGCAATAGATGCACATAGGTAGGTACAAAGTACTTGCCTAGTAGGTACCTAATACCCTTGTTTATATACCTTTATATAAGGTATATAATACTGATTTCAGATTACTTTCATTGACGTTTTCTTTGTTTATTTAAAGTAAATTTAACGTCATAAATTGTAAGCAATTAAATGTCTAGCAAAAATATGACTCCGCATGAAATTTGTGTTATAACATTAGCGTTTCATTTATAGTCTAATAGGTAGACAACAACAAAAAAATAATGAGGGTCAGAGGGTTCGGTTTGATGTGGTAAGCAACGGCCATTTTAAATGTATATTAACACTTCCATTATGGTTTAAACCAAAAAGGTTTGCGCATTGATTGTATGTTATCTTACCCTACCCACTGTATTATTCAATGAAAATATGGAAAGTAAAAAATGGCCGGTTCCCTCACTCTCAGCCCTCTAATGGCCTGTTTATTTGTTATATCACAGATGTGGTTATATGTATCCGTGACATCTTTAACATCTTATACATAATTAATCTATCGTAATTAATTAAGTCGTGGATGGTAGATACTTTTTGGTGTGAGTCACTACGTTTTCGATAATATTTCAATACTTCATGCAGATAAGTAAGCCGAGTAAGCGTAGGTTTATTTTGTAGTCGAGACATTTGCGACACCTGTATATACTATAATAACTATAAAGAGAGGGAGTTAAATAAAAATCAAAAGATGTCAGTCCAATCCATTCTCAAATGTACATTTTGATATGCTTAAACTTATGTTCTCCTTACAGAATGATCGCCATTTTCTTGAACAAAACTTTAGGTAAAAGAAATGGGAGGGAAATTGTACTAAGATGGCGGAAGGTTCCATATATTCAATAATATCGTTGAATGATAAGTATCATTCAACGATAATACATAGGTAGGTATACAATACATGTATATTTCTATACATAGATATAAGTATCTACCATTTTAACTGTGCAGGTGGTTTCTAAATTTGGTACAGGTAGGTATTTCCACTAAACATTTTATTGACTCACTAATAATCAGCAATGGATTCGATATCTGCTAAAATACACCTCTTACCTAAGTGTTAGGTGTACAAAATGGAGACAATTGTACCCACAAGTTCACTTAGGTACAGTTGGCAATTCTCACGAATTTAATCAACTCTTGTCTTCAAATTTTAAAAATGTTGTACAATCAGTGTTTTGTGTTATTACCTAGATACTATCACCCTTGTTTATACATAAGTAAAGTATATAAACAAGGCTATCATTAAGTGTAGCTTTAATTAGTGATTCTTATAGGTAGGTACCTACTGCCTATAAATAATTTACCTAAGCCTAATTTTTTGAGGTTTTATTTAAACAGAAACTATGTACCTACACCTAGTGATATCTCTGAATTTCTCTACTGTGGGGCTATTTAAGCTATAACAATGATATCAATTGAACCTTATGTGCATAGAAGACACTGCCTTTGAAATAATTTGAGGAAAGAATTTGAGAAATGCACTACTTGCTCCTGCAAGAAATGCGTTACGTGACTGACATAAAAGAATGGAAATTTTGAGCTCTACACCCCTAATGGTAGATGTACCTTAAAATTTGTATTGTTTTAGTATTGCAATTGCATGTTTGCCAAACTTGAATGTGGCTTATTATACTTCGCCATTTAATGACACCATTTGTTATCAATAAGTATGTCGAAATTCACCATGTTGTTCGACTTCAGTCACAAATCTGGTTGTTAGTGTTGTGACCCTTATCTTATTACTTTTTTTTGCATCTTGATCTTTGCGTTACTCTACAAAAGATACAAATGGGATAAAGACAAGAAGGGCGACGTGAAGAGACTAATAGGTCTCCTAGCACGTACTATGACGAACAATGCAACGAAACAAAACATGGCATGGTCGGTAAGCATATTGATAACTGCTATTGGGTTTGGTACCAGTAGGTACATCGTCTCAAATGTGGCGTTTAATCAGTTTCCAGAGTAGTTTCGGTAGAAAGATGGGTCTAAACGACTTGGTTTTGGTATTTTCGACTTTTACATCTGTTTACATCCTTCCACGCTATAGGTATGTATCGCAGGGCAATGCTTACCTTTAGTATCAGGTATACCTAGTGTGGAAGGTAACAGCTCAAATCCTTGTTGTGGTAGAGTGGTTGGTAATTCTTCACTGTCAACCGAAATGTAAGTATAGGTTAATTATCTGACGAGTAAGAAGGCTAGAAAGGCGTTTAGGAGTTGTTGGTTCGATGTCGTCAGCTATAGTGAGGGTCCTTGATTTCCGAATAGAAAATACGACTGTGCCAAAGCTCCATAGGATCTAATGGTCTTATTGCGGTTCGGTCTCCTGCACTTTTTGCTTTATTAAGAAGATTTCTAGCCTGTACCACCAATCGGAAGAGACTCTGGTGCCACCAGGGAGAAGAGAACCTCACGAATAGTCTTGACGATCTCTTCCCTTTCGTGGAACAACTTGTCTCTCTGATGTTGGACGGAATTCTGCGACTACGTCTATGACACGATTGTGGTTTAAGTCTAGTGGAAATATGGTGCTTGTCGGCGCCAAATTGTAGGTGGAGCAGAGAAGTAAAATACTTCGGAAGCAAGTGGCCCCTATCACCAAAAATGGCCCATAGGATATACTCTATGATGATTAAAGCAGTCGTTATGTATGCGTCACTGGTGTGGTGGAATAAGACCTTCGCCCAGAAGAACATACAGATATTTGCCAAGGTACCGCGCGGGGCCTGATTTAGCATTACATGGACAGTGACAAAGGCAAAGCGAATGGTGACCTACACTGTAAGGATACAGAAGGCGCTCGACTCACTAAATAAAGAAGAAACATGGAAAATGTACCGACAACACCAGAAGACTATTAGAACTAATAAAGTGTATATATAGACAAACATGACACGTGATAAGGGTGCAGAAGTGTGGGGGTGGATGGGGACTTCAAAAAAGTAGATAGTAGAGACGACGAATAAGGTGTATTATCTCTTAAAAAAAAGGAGTCGAATCCTGGAATTTTACTATAAGAGGGTTTGTGACATGAGGAGACGAGGAAAATGATGCAAGGTAACACGGGTGGACAGAGTGCGAAATGTGAGAGTAAGAGAGGTATTGGTATTGAAACTGTAATCTGTGGTGAGTGAAACAGAAAAGATGCAACTTACATCCTAGAAACAAATGGCAAGAGTGACGGACCACAGAGATGGTTCATTTGAAGCTTAGCTCACCTCAAACTCCTCCAAGGGACCAATGAGTAAACAAATGGGAATATAACAATTATGTTATTTTATTTATACATATGAAGTAACTTATTATTGTTAATTCAATTAATTATGCAGAATGCCTTTTGTTTAAAAATTGCAATCGTGATTTATGGTAATAACAAACTCAATTTTGACACATCTTAGTACAAACTGGTACAACCTTTCTTTTACAAAATCGATTAAATAACCACGCCAACTTCTAGTCTAGCGCAGAAGAATAAATCGGTTTGGAACCCGGGTCTTCGTAGGTACAGTGTGCACCTTTGCCCTTTTATAGCTCTGGGGAAAACAACAGTTGAAAGACGTCACCCAACGAAGATTATACTATGTATTAAAAGAGCTCAACTACTTTTGAATAAAAAATTTGCATTTCGTTTTATGGGGGTTGTCTGAAACTTTGCAGGATTAAAATTTAATGAGCCTTTGGCGTGTAGAATTTGCAATAGGATACCTATTAAAGAGAAAAATGGAATCATCGTCCAACTTTCTCGATATACGAGAATACAACACTCTGGTGACCGTAAAACAATTATTTTTTTATAGCTACACGTTGTAACTTTTCTCATGAGAAAACCCTTGTACGAAATGTTCAGCTACACAGAGATAATTTGTAGAACGAGAACTGTACGTACATTTCTGAGTAAAATTCGTATATCGAAATACCTGCTTTAAACGGAAAACGAAGTCACACCCTCTCATCTAACCCCAGAATCGATCTGAAGTAACTACGCTATGGAAGTTGCCGAAGTTGTAGGCGACTCCGGTTACGGAGCGCCGCGCAATTCGCATGTCAGCGTCGCGACGCTTTTAACGAGGAGTAGTTTGTTGTTGATCGGTGCGCGCCGCCGTCTTAGTTTTCCGCGAGTGAAAAACATTTAAAAAAATAATCTCCAAAATCTGGAAGATGACGAGAGATGTAACGGCCTTCGTTTAAAAAACTTCCTTCTCAATTACACTGCGCGTTATGAAAATATGTGCTAATATTCATTCCTCAATAAACGCATTTTCTGAATGTATATAAAAAGTTTAAAAGTTAATTTTGTGATTTTTCAGTTAGTGTCAATTTTCCTCTCGTAAAATTAATTCCAAGGGTGGAGGTGTAAACGGTAATACAATTTAGACATTAATTTACATTTTAATCTACGTTATTTTGGAGCTCTCTAAAAAATATTAAAATATTAAAGAGGTTTATTGATCGGTCATTGCACAAATTAAATATCTTATTGCTCGGCTATTTATAAATCGTATATATTTAATAGCGTCCATCAACAATACCAATTTCTCAAGTTAGAGATTCGATTACGTTTCTTTGCGAATGCTATAAATATGGTACGAAATAAAGGGTTATTACGAGTATAATTTGCGTAGTAAAACTTTCAGCAATGAAAGCGCACATAATTTCCAGTTGAAACGTAGAATTGCTATTGAGCTTAATCGACCTATTTTATTATAGTTGCAGAAGAAAGCAAAAATTAAGCTTCAGAGAGAGGTTTGTTACTTCCAGAATGGAGTAGATCATCCCCTCGGTAATCTGTTTTGTTTCTGCCTCTCCTCTATTGATCTCAGCAATGCGGAAATAAGTATACACATTGTTCAATTGTTATTATTGCCCAATACCATTGGAAGGTATCTGCTTACCAAACCATTTCCCTAGGTTAATATTTGCTGGGCTTAAATATGTATCACATTTTGTAATTTAATTAATCCGCGACTATAACAGTGGTTTCATATACCTAATTAAACGAAAGTTACGAGTACCTAATTAGAAATTTGGATTTTCATCAGAACGTACGTTTAACACAGCACTCCTACTATAGGTTAACTGTAAACTGTACAACTACTGGCTAAGCGCATTTTTTTCGAAGGGCAGCTTAATGTAAAGTTCAAAACTGTACAAATGACAGACAGACGTTTGGTTTTAATTCTCAAAATTTCGCTAAAAATGAACAAAACGAATGGTTTTAAAATAAAGGGAAGTTTTGGACACTAAAATTATAATTTTATTAATCACATTTGGCGACAAAGATGGAAATTTTTCAAATTCTAAAAAAGATCTCCAACAATGTAAAATAATCAACTTTACCTCTTTCTCAATGCGACAGAGAAATAGGTTGTTTTTGCATAGAAATTGTTATAAAAATAAAGGCTTTGAACATTAGATATAGGTAGTAAAGCCTGAATAACAATAGGTACTTATCGTATTAGGTACATAAAAAGCAAAACATAAACCCTAACCATTTTTTAGTGTTTTAGTGTTGCAGTATTTGCTTAATAAAATACCTTTATTGATATTTCAACAAAATTGACAAATCTATATAAAATGTACATTACTTATAAATATATCCACTTAAAATTCAAAAATTTCGTATTCAAAATAGAAATTTGAAATAAAAAATTGAAACTCAAAATGTTAATACTAATAAATCCTAATTATAATTTGAAAATTCAACACTCCAAAGCAGAACTTTGAAAGTTGAAATGTTAGAATTATTCAAATGATATTGAAATTGTAAATATTGAAATTCAAATTCAAAACTCGAAACGTAAAATATTATCTATCTACTGCTATTTAAAGTTAAAAACTTAAAATTAATTTCGACATTGAAATTCAAAATAGTAAACTTGCAATTATTATGAGTATAATTTTGTAAATTCATAAGTAGTTCAAAAATTAAAACGTAATAAAGAAAAATTGGCAGTGTCATTTGAAAAATCAAGTTACCTTTCATAGAAATTTTGTAAATTGACGCAGAAATATCTCCGAACACAAGAAGATTTCGGATTTGATCGTCCGATTTACGCTAGTACAATTTCATGTAATATCGCATCGTCACGACCTTCTAAGCTTTGTGATCCCTGCGAATCCTGTGATATTCCATTTTTTGGACACATGCGCCTAAACGATTCGTTTCAAGTACATACTATTTGTCACACATAAAGTCGCACTTGGATTGACCAAGGGATATACATACAGGGGGTTCCATTTAAAAAATGCAACTTTGATATAAATCACCCGGTATAAACTTTGCGATTCAAGTGAAAATTTAGATGTGTAGCCTTACCATATCCCAGCAACAAACTTCCACACATTATTGGTCCACCCTGTATGCTGTATACATACAGGGTTATTAGAAAGTTTGGAGACGGCGATTTATTGTCGTTAATATTCATTTTACGAAAAATTGTTCAATACAAAAGTTGTTTATGTAATTTTTATCTATACTTGGGAATACTTTAATTTTTGTGATCTGCAATTGTTTCTGAGTTACCCTGTTCCGCATAATTTTTTTAAATGCGAACATATTCCTTTTACCTCACTATTCGATAGAGGATTTTTTTCTCTATAAAACAGCACAAAAGAATTTTTTTTTCAAATTTATTTTAAGAACATTTTTTTTTTCCAAAAAACGCCTACATCAAGTAGGTAGGTGGTTTTATAATTCGACTGAGCCATTGTCAAATGACAAATGGAGGACAATTGGAACACTTCCTTTAAATTACTTAGTTATTAATTGGTTTTTAGTGATAAGATTTTGATTCATAACCTTTTTTTGTTTCCATATAGCTACTTCATGTGAATACTTGAATCGGCGTATTTTTGAAAAAAATGTTATTATTCTATCATAACAAACATGTCGCATAATACCTGTCAAACTCAAAATAACCGGTAGTTGAAAAAGCAAACTCTACAAGGCTCACCCGGTAGGTAGGTACTATACAATGTGTGTAGCGTAAGATGGCCCCATTCCCCATTGCGCTATATTTTTCGTTTTCAAAATGTTTCGGTGTATTATTCCTTTTTTACTATATTTGATGGTCATCTGGCCATGTATCCCGGACTTATCCTACACTACACAAACATTGGCGCCAGGGAAGGATCACTTAATTTTTTACTTCGAAACGAAGGTAGATAATGACATAATGTAAGATATATGTAACTTCTCATCTCCCCTTTCTGTCTCGTTTTGTTTTATGCTTCTCTATTGATTTCAGCAATGCAGAATTAACAAATGTGTTGGCGTCATTGGGCTCAATTTGTATCGTATATGTAACTGTACAACAATTTAAGGGCTGTAATTCGATAATCTTGCGTCAAATTTTCTAGTAAAAAAAGCGAAACGAGCTACTTTAAACGAAAGCCCATTACGTGACCGTAATTCACTTTTGACGAAAAAACTGCTGATGGATCTCGTCGTACCGTACCGCTAAAGCAATTGGACCAAATCATAAAAAATTACTCCATAATAAAGTTTGCTAATAAAAAATTACATTTGTGCGAACACATTATTATATTGTTGCCAGTGTTTATTGCGCGTTTTAGTCTCGTTCAGTAAATATGAACTATAGTTAGGTGCCATAAACTGGAGTGGTGATAATTATAAAAAGGAAACCTCCGATTTTATATAGGTAGTAATTTTGATGTATGTAGAAAGATAAGTTGTCTAAGAGAGAGCTTTCACGTCGTAACATTTAACCCTCGCTTTTTAGGTTATCCAACGATTTGCATTAGATCACAAGCCATTATAATATGTACACTCCATTCTCTTCGAGATGTGAGCAAATTCAAACGATTATTGTTATTCGGGAAATAATGTGCTCGCAATGTCAACAGAACGCTATGAATTGGTATTTACACAAAACCGACATTTATCTTATTCAATTGGTTGCTTTTCGTGAATTAAACTAAATGAAACGGATATAAGGAATGAATGCAACTCAATATTTCCCTTTTCGTGCCGCACGCACCCGTATATTTCATTTCATTTTATTTCTTTCGGTACGCGGTTTTCTACTCAACTTTTAGTTCTGCTTGAATAATTTGGCTATTAAACTTTTTCATCGTTCAATTTGTTTGCCGAACAGACATCTGTCGGTAGTTTCACGGGCTACTAATTTATTGTTCCACAAAGACAATTGAAACCGTATGCGAAGTTGTTGAAATGCCAATCTATTTTCAGTGCGACTGTACTGTGATTTTGGTGATGTTTGGTTCAAGCCAGCACTCGCTTCCTTTAACTATCCATAAATGACCACTACATCGGAGTAAAAAGTATACCTACACCCGGTTTTATAAAGCATACTTAAATACGTGATCAGCTAACGATGTGATTAAGTTTGAATAATGCGACATGATTTGCTAATACGGGTTACATAGGCGGGGTCGTTGATCGTATTAGCCTATCGCATTACTTAACCACGTCGTCAGGCTGATCACGTAGTTAACTATGCTTTATAATATCGGGCCCTAGTCTGCTCACTTTAAATGCTGAAATCACAAAATCGGTGAAATTTGAGGTACCTACTGTCAGAACTTTTTGCCGTATCGAATTTTTTTTACAAAAAAGTACCTATTAGTTAGTACTACTACGTATAAAACGCTTGATTTTTCGCAATACTCAACATTACAGAGATCCATAAGTAGTTTATTAAAACAATTCATAACAGTTTGGATATATCTAAGGTATAGCCTAATTCTTGTTGAAGCTAAAATACCATTTTGATTCGATGTGTCCGTCGATTCTAAAATTAAAGGAAAAGATTTTAAAATTGCACCTCATTCTTGTACCAAAATTTAAGGATTGAATTTTGGCTAAACACCAGAGAAGAAATCGAAAGATACAATAAAGTTTGAATTCATTATTCCTCGAGCTTAACATCGAATTTCGAAAAACTTGAAAATCGACAGAGCATCACTGTAAAAACCTAAAAAAATAGATTAGACGCAGACAAACTTTCACGTCTATTTTACATGAAGTAAAACATCACACATCCATAAAGATGTTTAGTACCTACATAGATATATCCAATGCAAGGCGAACAGTGGAACTATTTATATTACTTATGGTGATTTGGAAAGTTTATTAGTAAGACTAATGAGTGAGTCTCCCTCATTATTTAAAATGAATCTCTTCGTTTAGCCAATACATTCTTGGTATCAGCCTAACAATTTATTTCATATACATTTACTGGATCTGTGGAGTTACCAAGAAATCTTTGTAAACAATAACAAACTCTTTCTAACAAAAATGAAGAATCAAGTCTTTTAGGCTCATTTGAAGTTACAAGCTTTCACTGATGTAAGTAAATAGGTAGTAATTAGTATAAATAGCTCACTTTTGTAATTATACTTTAGTCGTTCGCTGATGATGACAGATTTGCCGTCGAAACACGTACGTTTATGATTTGTGGTTTCATTTAAAAATGGCTAAAAGGAGAGCTTACGAAAATTTTGAAAAGTATGAAATATTAGTCTGATACAAACACTCAAATGATAATTGCCATGGGGTTACGGAACTGCACGTTTTTTAAATTTCTTGACTGATCGATACGCTTTGCACCTATTTTAGATATTGGGGAAGAATCCCTCATAGGTTTTCAATCCTTGAAAGTAATTTGATTAATTATAGGGCATTTTCTCGTCCAAGACAAAATTTATGTCGAGAAATAAAAGAGGTTAGGTAATGAAAATATACGTGGACCATCCATAACAGTATTCAATGGCTTGAGGCCAATAATTACAATGTGTGAATGTGAATCTTGTATTAGAAACAACGGTAATCATTTTAAGCAACTACACATTTAGGTAATTATTTAAAATTTACAAAAGTACAACGTTTATAATAAAACCTAAGGTGTGGTAAACAGGCTTTATTTTCAGTTTATATAGGTAATTCAACTTCCGAAAAACAAAAAAACTACTCTTAACTAGCGTTTGGATGCATTAAAAAATCTCAAAATATGTATGCAATGTGCAACAATAATGTTCCAAATATGCACTTCTTTAATATTAAATGAAATAATAAGATATTGCAGGTGAACATTATATTCAAATAATAAATGATTACATTTGATGTAATAAACGTTCAAATGTTGTTGCTTGCCAAAACATTTTTATATTGAAACAAATTTCTTTCAAGGTCCATTCCGGTCGCGAATTTATCTTCAACTAACTTAAAATAAAATGAACGAAATTTTTAGTAGCAAAATGTGTGGGTATGGCCTTGGAATTTTTTACTTGTAAAACACCCTTCTAAGTGGATTAAGTATCTTTAGTGCAAATACATACCTACGTCAATACATCAAAATTATTAAAAACATGATTCACGTTTACCCATATGTAGGGTGTTTTGTTTATGTAATAATAATAGGTAGGTATAATCTTTGTTATAAATCCTTCCTATGCAAAATTAGCATCTATTCTACAAAGAGATTTTAGAAAAGTTTGCCTTTGATTTTATTTAGAAATTACTGCAAAACGTATAGTTTAATAATGCAAATTTGAAAATATGACATCTTTTTAGTTTTTAATGCTTAGTATTTTATTATTCAAGAAACGTGAAATATGTGGTAACGTTTGAAATACTTTGCTAATTTGTGAGATTTTGAAAAAATAAAAATACAATTTTGTTTGTAAAGAAACGGAGTTTCTTTTGGCCCCCCCCCCCCCCCCCCCCCCGCCCCCACATACCCGCGAAAACGCTAATAAGAATCACATTTGGTGATCATGTAATTAGTGGACACGTTCAAAACGGATGACCTCCTAGATCACCAGATCAGAATCTCAAAAATTAGCAGAGCAATGACCTACTTCAAACTGGAGAACTTACTTTTGAATAACCTTTTGTAATAATCAACTATGTATATACAAATTGTGTACTTTACTAATAATGCTATTATACTAAAATCGATCGCTAGATATCTAATTAACCTCTTAATGTAGGTGTATTTAGTAAAAAAACCACCTAAATTAACTGCGTTAATCAGAAGGCTCTTAAAAGCGTAGATTTTGGATACTAAAGCCTTTAACTTTCCCAATTGAGTTGTAAAGCTTTTAGTACGGCTTTCTAAACCTTCGAAACAAACAGAGTCTTGGTAGTCAAGTTTCAAGAAATAAAACGATCATAATACTAATTTGAATTGTTTTTAGGTGTACTTTAGGTACCTAACAATTTTGAAACGAATTCGGATTTTAATTTTTCATTAGTGTTACAGCTGCGTTTGAATCGAATATAATCTCGTGACAAATTTGTTACGACAATTAATTTCTTTTGTAATTACGTTCGTTCATTGAAATCAATTTCAAAATGGAAATTTTCAGTCATCGGAAAATGAACCTAATTTCGTAAAACTTTTCGTATGAACTTTGTTTTGTTTATTCAAAATTTGAATCAGTGCCAACTGTTAATTTATGCAAACATTTCAAACTAAAATCACAAAATTTGCTCATGCGAATTATAACTTTTCGCAACTTGTCGTATTTTTCTTTACACTTTCGCTGCGTTAAAATGTACCTACATTAGAATTTATCTTCAGTTACGAGTGGAAAATTTCAATATTTAATTAGGGTGAAATTAAGAAAGGGAAATTTTAGTTTAGGGTTCCGAAATTGTCAATTACTTATTCACGTGAAGAAATGTTCTCTGATTCTTAGGCCCACGTGTAGGTATTATAACGGTTATACAAGTCTGACCTATACGAAACTGTAATTCGATAAAAACACGAGAGTAATTTCGTTTTTCCTTTTTCAGGTGGGAACCCAATTTCGTTAAATGATTGACGCGTAAATTATAAATTTTGATGGAATAAGCGACGTAAATATTTCAAGTCGAATTTTAAAATATGGAAGAGAAGAAGCAAGCAACTTTGACTATAGATCGTGCAGCATTCCTGCTACTTAGAGTGAAAAAAGCTTTCAAAAAGAAATTGCAGAAAAAGGAACGTGAAAAAAAGTAAGTAGATTAGCTTTATTACATTTTAAAACTGTGTTTTTATGTAAATATGTTTATGCGTTAGACAATGAGATTATTTGTACTGCTCAATTAACTTTAGTAGGTATATTTAAAGAAAAGGTAAATCTCTGCATTGCAGTATAAGCTTAGATCACCTGCACTAAATTCTAGGTCGATAAAGTGCATTTTATTCCGCAGGTATATATAGGTATAACGCTGTAGTCTTTAGAAAGAAAACTAAGCATTTCGAAACAACACTTGACATTTTAATTAACGTTACACGACCTATCTTCATGAGTTAATCCTACAGGACATGTTTGACGATAGGAAAATGTGGGTCATCGAAAAATGCAAATTATATTATGCTTCCTGTATTAAGCATACGGCACGGTAAAATATGCTAGCAACACTTCAGTTTTGACTTTAGCAAAACGCAACGTTTGCAATTTTATTACATAGGTATTAAGGGAGGGTGGAAAAGTTTGACGATGATGAATACCGTGCACTTTGTTTCCGTTGCGCAGCACAAAAGAGGATGAATAGGTAAAACAGCACAAACAATAATCAAATCTATATATTTACTTACATTTTATTATTATTCGTTGGTGAATAAATACGTTACCAAAAAGTTCTTCCAACATGTAAGTTTACATGTTTAGCTAAATTGTTTCTTGTTTTCGGTTTGTACTGCGTCGTAGAAGGTTTTTCACACCGAACATCTTTAGACTTGCCATCAGCCATGCCTTATCTACTACCGATTAGTTAGTATCAGTAAGGGAAATCGGAGGGCGTGGTCTTTTATCTTCAACTTTCTCTGCCTCCCCAGGTTTTTAGTTTATGAATGACTAGCGTCCATGTTCTGCTAAGTCTTCCCTATTTATGTTGAGGGGATGCTTTTCAATCTCAACTGCTTCCCTACTCGTGCGAGGTAGGTAGTAAGGAGTACAAGATAGAACCTTCACGTTCTCAAATAGGAGCCTGCCTTCGCCCACAGAAATAACTTGCTTTACGACTGCAGATTTTGGCGTTTGCATGTTTTTACAGACACCTTGATGTTCTTTGACCCTTCGATATAACTTAAACAACAAGAACGTGGAATTTGTTTTACACCGAATGCTTTCGTCACCCAAAAGTGTTCATCGTGGAAAAACTGATGTGTTTCTTTAAAACTTTCCCAAGTTTGTCCGTGAGACCATTGTAATAAGGTAGGAAAGCTGTATCTGTGGGACGTTCTTCAACCGCTCTCGAACGTGGTCGTTTGGTTTGTTGACTAAGGTCTTTAAAACAGTAACTTTTTTGATCGGGTGATGGTGGGAATCAGCATGTAAATGTAGATTGGTAGGTATGGATGTTCTTTCGGTATACTATGAATATCCACAACTACCATCTGCTTTTCTACTCACTAGAACATCCAAGAACGGGAGCCTGTTCTCTTCTTCCTTTTCCATGGTAAACGGTATATTTTTGTGAACTGAGTTAAGGTGCCCAAGGGTGTCCTTTAATGTATGGACTCCTGTGTGGCCAAACCACAAATATATCATCCACGTACCTTAACCAATATTTAGGTTTGAGTGTTTAGGTCTAATGTGTCTTCTACAGGAACTTTGGTGAAGAGAGATGTTCGGTGTGAAAAATCTTTAACGAAGCGGATAAACGTGGATGTCGTTGTCGAACTTCGCTCCTGACTTCTTTTCTGTGAAGAGTAGGAAAACACTGTTTGTGGCACATCACTGAGGTTATTGTAGAGCTCTCGATAGGGCGTATAAGTTGTGAAAGAAATCCATGGAAGTCTTCGACGACTTTGAGATTAATTCCTACAGGAATTTTGGTATGTCTTGGGTTGGAGGGAGAAGGTTTCAGTGCTAGGTTTTTCCGTGGGCTTGTGTACGAAAAACGGCATAAAGAGAAGAGCTTGTGGCATTCTGTTTGATCCCCGTGTCGATATACACGCCTCCGGGCTCCGACCAATAAAAATACAAGACTTCGACACTAGTTAGGTGTTTTCATGTTTGTGTAACAGCTTGCGGCGGAGGAGGTTTATGTAATATGGTGGGAATGCATGGAAACTTCTAGACAATAACAGTAAATAGGTACATTACCAAAGGATTTCCTTGGGTAAACGGGTAAACCTATTCGTCTGTTTGCCACGCACAACTTTTTAGGACCTTGCCTTGGTACAATGGAAATTGTTACATGATATGACTATTAGACTACCATTGTATGTATTCATTACAATGCTGTTACTTTCTAATAAGTTACGCGTGGAAACGACTATTTTGTTAAACTGCGTTTTAATAGCAAAATGCAAATTTCCATAAAATTGTAACAAAGTTGTTCTCTCACATTGGAAATTACAAATTTATGTCGGTATCTGTGTAATAAAAACCCCTTGAGAACTTACTGACAGTATCATCTGTTTACAAATTTAAATTTTAAACTTGATCTACGTCACAAACTTCCATTACAATTCCATGAGAGGCCCTCCCTTTATCCTTCTGTCCTTAGTTAGAACTTTTTTAATTCCCTAAAATTCTACATTGTCGATACGCATGGAAAGCATGTATTTGCGACCTCAATTTCTATATAAACTTCAATTTAGTTTCAAAGCACGTTTCGCTTTTTTATTATTTTAAATTTCTTTATACTTTAGGTTCCTGTAACTTTATTACAGCTATATTAAAAGTTTTTAAATTATTCTTGCCGTTCCTTTCCACTTCAAATTTTTACAATGACAGCGTGTCATCGGCCTTTCTAACAGAAAATAAACTACCTAAACTTAGAAAATCTCTTTTAAACTTTTCTAAATGTATTTTCATTATTGTATTGTATATATGTACTGTATTCAATTTAATTTCTTAATTCCACTTCTACCAAACTTACCTCACTCTGTTACATAAATATAGGTACTGTTTCAATAGTAGAACTATGATTTTAGGAATCTTACAATGCACAAGAGGGCAGTAAGTATATTCGAAATTTAGTCATGTTTACGATTTGTCAGCGAAAATACATAAAATTCACCATTTGCAAGCATAATTTATTGCCGAACATATCGGATTTCATCAACATTAAAACAACCGAATGAAAATGTCGTAAAAATTATCAACGACGCCCTTTCTGCTAACGTAGGAGTGAACATTTTATTATACGAAAGCAATTTAATGTTAAACGTTAGTTTGATAGGACTATTAAATAGGTATAGTACACATACCTATCGTTATTGTAATTATTATTAAATTGGATTTTGAAACAGAAATACGCCTTGGTCGAGTATTTCATCTACCTATACTCTCGTTTGTTATATTTGAACCATCCCTTTAATTTAGATATTACCATCTTGTAATGCACTCGCCGAATATTATTGTTTATGTTCAACTGAAGATGTTAAAAGGGCGACTACCCTTTTTATGTAGTTTTCGATGTTTGTGTCGGACAAATATACCATTATCTGTAATATATTGGAGAAAACCCTAAGAACAACACAGCGAGCTGATACGCCTACTGCTTAAATTGAAATAAAGGAGAGAACTGTTAAAGAATTCGCTTGTTTCTTATAGTTTTGTTTACTGTTTAAAGTTTTCTTGTAAGCACAAAAAGTTCAACCCTTAAATCATGCTTTATAAGATTACATACATCATGTTATTACAGAAAATTTCGAAAATGTTAACCATTTCATTTACTATTGCGACTTTCAACCCTATTGTTTGACGAACGCTCGAATTCCTGTTTGAAATTGCGCTGTAAATTGGAAAATCTCAATTTATGCTGCGAGGAATGTCATTATTAAAATTAATTCCGTTTGCGCCATTATCATTTAATGTGTGTTTCTCAAAATCTCCTGTACTGCCACTGCTAAAAAATTTGAAAATTGATAAATTGTTAGATCGATGATTACATAATACATACATCTAATTACAATTACACGACATGTTTCGACAATAAGTAATCTTCAGGCAAAAATTAAGTGTGGAGAAAGCTTCTACAATTAGAGGAAGTTCAAAAATTTGAAGAAATATTTAAAGCTAGCTACTTTGATAAATCCGAGAATGATCTACAGAATCCAATAGCAGAACCGCAGAACTGAGTCTTGAAAAAGAAGATAACAACGAATTTGATTTAGATATTACTTACCTATTTAAGAAAGCTAATAATGATAACTCAGAATCTTGGAAGTATGAAATTGAAAAATACTTAAATGAGCCTAGGATAGAAAATTCTGAGAATATACTTGATTGGTGGAGAAGGAAAATGTCTACCCGTCGTTATCGAAAATGGCCAAGGATTTATCTCTGAACGCCAGCAACATCTGTACCTGCGGAAAATTTTGGTATTGACATAAAATCTCTTGTCCTGTCTTGAAATCTAAAATTACTTCTTGTCTGATCTTGTCTTGATTTCAAGATCTTGAAATTTTCAAAAACGTGGCGACCCCTAACACATAGTATATGAACACAATTACTTTGGAGTAATGTAGGTTAACTTCTATACTCCCAGAAGATAATGAAGGATTGAATAACGTTGTGAAAGGTCGAGAGGCAGTATACGTGGTCTCTTTCGGAAAAATTGCCGAAATATTGTCGGGATCTAGCGAGCTCTTCAACTTCTTTAGTTTATTAAAAACGTCGATTAGTGAAGGAAGAGCAGCTAAATGAAAACGAAAAACCGATCCGAAAAGTCTGCAAACGGATTCACAATATGAGATCCACATTATTGACTTGTTTTTGATCGAAATACATTCCATCATTGAATAAAGAAACGATTCCATTTAGGACACCAGCATATTTTGGGTTTTTTGATATTGAGTGTTCAGCAGACGCTGTATAGTGTATACCTATAGTTACGGTGACACCATGTAGTTACGTTTTTACATTGTGCTCTTAGTTCAGAGAATACATGGTAATCACCAAATAAATTTGTTCCTTTGTATTATTTTGTGACCTATAAGATCTTTAAGTTCTTTACTAAACCAATGCGGATAATTTAAGTTACGTAAGTACCTATTAGTTATTTTACGTAACGGTACACGTCTATAACTTGATGTAAATAAAAATTAAAAAGATCTATAGCATCGTTTAATTGTCTACCACTCGACAAAACCTAAAAACTCCCGAATGCATTTATAGTAACCTATTTTAAAATCATGTACACATTCAATATACGGAAGCGGTTAGGGCAGGAGTGTCATTTAGGGGAGCAGGGTAGGGCAGTTGACCCCCCCCCCTGGAATTACTACTACCAAAAAAAAGTACGTTAAATTTATAAAACTGACAATCACGCCCCTTGTTCAAAAAAAAATTTTGTTTCCTTTTTACTATAGATAGGTACCTAGTTGCTCCCCCTTGTAAAATACTGAAATGACGCCACTGGGTTAGGGCGTCCTTAAATTATAAGTTTCATTATGAAGAGCTAGATAAAATTTGTTACATTCCAGAAAAGGATCATTGGCTGGCGAAACCGATATTATTACGGGAATTTGAGAAACTTAAGTCTAAAAAATTCTTGCAGTTCAAGCCGCTCTTTGTTAAGCAATATCGGTTTTTCTGCCCGCGAAATATCGGAATACGTAAAGTGAAATGGTAATTTACACGCATCACATGTAATTACCTTCTCATTGTCGAAATTTAATTGAATGTCGCACATTAGGCACTTTACTAATTACCGGCATACCTATTATAAATATAACAATACAACAAATCTCATACTTAATTAGACTAATTCAACTACACACAATACGTGTTAGTACGCGCACAAATAATTAAGTATATGTATTATATTGTTTGTTTAATATTAATATAGTGTACGATGTAGCATTGTAAATTGGTGATCATTGCGCGTAAATTATTTAATGGGTTAAAATGGCTGCCAATTGGGTACTTTATCCTATCTACTTTAAGTAATTCTATGCAAGGATGAAGGAATATAAGAAGATTCATGTTAATGTTTTAAAGACTAATAGGTAAGATCCTCTATTGGAATATAGGTACGTAATAGAGAAACTGTAATTTGTGTTGGCAAAAGTTTGAAACTAAGCACATACTTTAGAAAGTTCTAAGTCACTCAATTTGATGATACAGCTACAGTAATATTAAACTCGAACTTTGCAACAATTTCATGTAAAACAATTTTTGCTCTTGTCAACGGATAACCAACCAATGAACCGTGAACAAGAAGGCTTTAAAATAAATATCATTTAAGAGTTTAATCATTTCATAATAAATAATGGCATAACAAGGAAAACTCCTTCAAGAAGAATGAAAAATAGTTATAGGAATTAACAAAGTAATTTATCGCTTCATACTCCCAAGACGAACACTCTCGCGAACAATTCATGTCGGAACTTTTTATTTTCTTCATCCCATAGGAGTTTTATATAATCTATATGTTTTTCACTTATGACAAAGAATTATCAAATTTCCACAAACCCGATCACGTTAAATGAAACGAAATCGTTTATCTGACATAAACTATTCCCATGTATATAAATTTCATAAAATCAACCTCTAAATAATAAAGTTACGTTACAGAAGAAACTTTTAGATTTCACGAAATGCCAAGACTGTTCTCTACGACCTATAATAAATGGCTTGAAGGTCTCGATTAGAAAAAATAGATTTGAAGGTCTTTTTTTACTATTTTACATCAAATCGTCGAACTTATTTCAGATCATTAAATCGAAATTGCCCTACTTCTATCGCATTCGCATACAAACCACACATTAAATAGAATTTTTTCCTCGAAAAGTCAACAATAGCAATAACATCCTATGACAGATCATTATTTCGCAAGAGAATCGAGTAAAATTCTGCCACTGACTGTAAAACGGAAAATGACTGCGCGTTACCTAAGTATATAATACATTTTATTGATTGTTACGGTTTATTGTCGGTCAACTATGTAAAAACACCCACTAATTTTACACGCATGTGAAAATTGGGTGTAAAATTTGGAAGTGGAAATCCTTACTGATGGGGATTCAAGCGTTTGAAAATAAATTACAAGGTAGG
The DNA here is from genome assembly GCA_036250285.1 of Pyrocoelia pectoralis. Lineage (NCBI taxonomy): Eukaryota > Metazoa > Arthropoda > Insecta > Coleoptera > Lampyridae > Pyrocoelia > Pyrocoelia pectoralis. The sequence continues at coordinate 782,586 of CM070080.1, read as the reverse complement.
AATACGGTACACAGCATTCAATTTTATGTAAAGATTGTGTTTGATGGTAGTTGGAGGGGAGGAAAAAAGAACATAGGGAAATGGTGGTGTTTATTGACAATAAATCAATTAACAACACCATTTTACTGTTTAAACTAAATCATGTACAGGAAATACTGTACCTCTTACCAGTGGCGTACCCAAGGGGGGGGGGGTTGATAAATCCCCCTCCAAGCGTCCAACCCTTCCATTCCATTTTACGCTTATTCTTATTAATCCTTTAAAAAAGACCTATCTTAGAAATTCTACCTCACACAACAGACTTTATGGACTGGCAATGATGTCAATTCATAGGGAACTACCTATACTACTATAGACTATACTTAGAGGAACTTGCATGACAGCCAAGGCGATTGGATTTTGTATTACAATAATATTTATTCTATAACTTTCTGTAAAACAAATGTTTATTAAAATTCGTAGATCAGACCGCACTTTTTATATCCCCTCCCAACGCTATAGTCTGCGTACGCCACTGCTTCTTACGACAGTTTAGGGAAAATCTCCAATACTTCCATAAAGGAAGAAAAGTGCTGTCCTGGGTGGTGTAACTCAAACATCATTTCTCAGGGAATATTTTTTATGAACTGTGCGACTGTGTGAGTTTAAATACTTTTTTGGGCAACCAGATATGATTTCGCGGCCGTTACTGTAACAGCGGCCGTTAAAGTACATGCTACCTTGATATATATTTCAACACATTGAATCTTCAATTTTGGCCACGAAATCATATTTGGTTGCCCAAAAAATGTTGTGTATGTCTCGTCCGCGAAAACCTTTAGCGTACTCGAGATTGTTCTGCCTCAGTTCTCAATAACCCTATTCGTTTTAATATTAACCTGAGACAGAAATCTCTTATGACGCAAGCTTGACGCAAGGCACTTCAATCAGGTGATAATTGTGACTTTGACTAACCCTGTGGCGGTATATAAAGAAAACACGTATTAGATCAAAAGCTGATATTCAAACCACACCTGAAAAAGATAACCAGAAGAGCTAGAAAGTCTCTGTGGGCTCGTAAACTAACGTTCAGGAACAAGGGGGGTATATCTCCAAAAATGACCCACTGAGTATACACCATGGAGATTAAATTATGTATGAGTTACAGTTGTGGTGGCAAAAGACCTTCGTCCAAAAGAACTTAAAGGTACACAATAGGGCGTGGCACAAGACCTTTTTGGTATTACAGTGATAATCACAACGACCTATAACAAAAGCTCTTGAGCCTCTATACTAAGTAATAGCCAATAGGTTGCTGAGAGAAGCGTTCACTACATAGAAAAAAACCTCAACTTAGTAATTGAGAGGATAACCAAAACAGGTTACCTTACGAAGTTGTTTAAGATAACAAACCTCCACCCGATATGATCCGGCAAGGTAAAATTAAATGGAATCGTGTGGAACGAGTGGTATTTATTTAACTGTCGTCTAATGATATATATACGAAAACATCTTTGTTTGGTCGAATTTCGAGATATTTTTTACCGAAAAAATGTTCTTCCTTCTCCTTTTGTTTCTCATTTGCTTTTTTCTAATCTTTTCTTTGATGTGATGTGATCTTCGGCTTACTTCAAGAGGTTAACACTCTTCGCGTTTGCCTTTGAGGGCCGTTTCCAATGCCTGCTCTCCCTAACCCTTAGTACTTCTCAATAACGTACAAATATTAACGTATCAACTGTGAACGGGAGCAATGTGGACAACTACAGTTGGGCTCATGGAGGTTTTTCTGGACTCTGATGATGACAGTCATTCGACTCAAAATGAAGAGATTGCCAACAACAGAGACATTGACGTACAGCATTCTTACAATCTAGGAGAGGTAGATAGGCGCCTGCACATTTAGGACATCATGGCTCCTCAATTTCATATGAGGAGCAGCAATCACATATAGTTCGACTGGGAAGCGGTATCTCAACATCCATGGAAATAATGAAAATCTCCGGACGAGCTGCCCTTCAGGAGTTAGGTCGCTATAAGAGCACCATGCATCGTTTGAACTTGGTTTACTAGTTCGACCCTAAACCTAATACATAGCAAGTAAAAAATCATTCACGCGGTTTGCCAGGACAAGCGCTCTTATTTATTCAGAGACCTTTGCTTACCTTCACATGGCAGAAATACCTTATACATCACTGAGTGATACCATTGTACCATTGTCCATCAAACGAAAATTCTTTTTGAGTGAACAAGATGAGAGGAAGAAACCCAAGGGCGATGGGACGCTTCCGTAGATAACATCCTCGAAATGGAAAAGACTTAATTGGTAGCCTGGGTTGTATGGAATATGCTCTCACGTGCATGACTTAACCACTGCAAGAAGGATGACACATGAACCACCTTCAGCGTTAGTCCATTAATGCACACAAATACCCTCACGTTAGTTGACGAGCTTTAAGGATCTACAAGTGAAGAGTGAGAGTCCAGAACAGATTCGATTCAAAATCTCCCTGGAGAACCCCAAAGCCCCATCTAACGAGGCATACATAAAGACAAGGGAAAACGAAGATTCACTCCAGTACAGTCTAGGATTTCGTTAAAGATACAGCAATCCTTGAAGAGGACAATGTACTCGATTTGTTACCTTGTTTTGTTTTTATTCGAAAATAATCCTTATAAAACGCTATGAATTTTTTAATCTAATTCTCTTAGATTTCCTTTCATTTGATTTCATTCGATCAAAATTAGAGATTACTACCATACAACAATAAACAGTGAGGCCTAATACCAATTTAGTAGGTACGTTCCATTTCTCCCATCAGCATGTGTACAAGAAAATCATAATGCCATTCTAAAATGGTTTCACAACTGCTTAACTGCCTTTTAAATCTAGCATTAATAATTTTCCTTCAACAATATATTGTGCGAAAGCTTAAGTTTTTAATTAAAACTAGTTTGTATAAGCCTCTTATTTTGAACTACATTTTAATTTCGAGCGTATTATAAGATGTACGACATAAAATTGTTTATAAACTGTCTTTGAAATAAGTAAGTTTACTTACAACCCACCCCTGTGGTGTATATTTAATTTCGTACGATAGCAAATTTAAATTGAGAAAATGGGAGCCAACGAGATGCCGAACGAATATAAATATAAATCTCTGAAATTTCAAGTTGATCTAATTACTAAATCTCTTTTGATCACTGATCCTTTTAAAACGAATCCAGTCCTTTTTAACGACTTTATCTCAAAACGGCTCGTTTAGTATTTCTATGTATTGACTTGTCAAATTTTGCAACTTTTGCAGTAATAAATATATTATGCGTGTCTAAACCAAATGAAAACATGCGTCATAAAACGTGTAGGATTCGTGTAATGAAATTCATTCGAAAGAAAACAAAATTTTTAGCACGGCGAGTATGAATTAAACCAGAGATTTTATTACCTCATATATTTTCAATGTCATGATATGAAATATCGGAATATTCCATCATTTACCCTCTTTATTGTAAGACAAGTTTAATCCTCTTTATAACGTTTTCTTCTCGTCTAAAGATTTTCCTTAAGATTACGTCTTCCCTTGCTATTCCTAACTAATTTACAGGCAATTATTCGCAGAAAACTAAACCAGATAAACCCCACAAGCAGTAATTTAACATTTCAATTTGAAGGGATTTCTTTCGAGAAATTTTTATTTTGTTTTTAATTTAATTACTGTTTTCGTTTGTAATTAAATTTATTCACAATATTGAAGAAATTCTAAACCATTGAGTGCAATTGACAATGTCATAAGAGGATTAAGTTCGTCAAACTAAAAGGGTCGGTTTCCGTACGAATGATTTTATGGTCCGCATTTGCCTAATGGTCAAAAATAGGAAACACGTTCGGAATTAGAATTCTGAAGTGGGAGACGTGTCCAAAATTTCGTTCGGTCGGTGGTTTCACGTCGATCTATATAAACATTAAGCGTAAAGCCTTTAACGGTTACGTGAAAATGAAAATATTCACTTTAGCAAGTATATGTATATTTTTACGTTATATGTATCCCTCAGGCAATATAAAACGCGAGTGTAAAATATACGTAATGTTCATCACCCTTTTTCCTGCAACATTATATAACACTCTACGTATTGCAATAAAATTTACAATATTTTCCTGTTATCTACCTACACAACAATTTACGATTAACAATATCCATTTTTACGCAATGTTATATTTATATTTAAAAAAATTTACGAGCTTTCCAGTAGGTACTAGAAGCTTTTTATGATTGTATTTCATCCGAAATTATCTGAACGCTTCTATTTCGTAAATTGTTCCAATTAGAGCTGTATGTGAAAATCGTGAAAAGCTTGATTTATAATAGCGGTGATTTCATGTGCGAGTTTTTCTTTATGAGAACATAATAAACGCTGACTGCCGGCATTAATTGGTTAATTCAATTTTTGTAAAATGCTACGGTGTGGTTACGTACCTATACCTCTTTGTTTATTATTCGTTTGTATCAGACGTACCCTGAATTGAATTAATTGGTGTTACTCACAACTACATATTTGTAACAACGGCATAATTAAACGAGTCTATGTCTACAGCGTGTCTACTTACAATTTTAATGGCCTCAAAAGCTCCCAAATTGAAATACAAATTATTTTTGCAACAATATAATTATTGTTTTTTACAAACTGAAGTCTTTAAGAATATGAACTTGTAATACGCAATCCATTCTTTCAACGAATAAGAAAAGGCGGAGGGGTGCGAGCGGTAGGGGTTGAAATGTAAGTGTCAAGTAGGACTGAAAACCTCACCTTTACTTGTGTAATGCTGGTACGAGAAGAAAGGTGAGTCTTGTATCATTTCGTCATTTCTAAAAATGTAACGCCTGTTTATGTCACTCCCAAATTATAGGAGGTAAGTAATCAAGCGAATCCTGGAGAGGAAATCGAACTCCCTCATCCCTCAATTTATAATAAAGAGGAACTACCACATCTTTCTCGATGCGGAACAGAAGGAATAATCGATTCCCTAAAAAGGTCTCGCTAAAACTGACAAAACGAACCAAAAGGTCTGGAACTTCTTTTAGGGAAAAAAAACTGACGGTATTATGTTCTAACTCATTAAATAGTTACCTAACGAAAATTAGGCGAGTAAATGATCCCAGGAATAGATGAAACTTTCCCTGCTCTACTACAACAGAGGTTTGATCTGTTTGCTTCCACTATATGCACAATGCTGTGGAGAAAAATTGCCTTGGGATACATACGTATTGTGTGGATGGGGGGGGGGGGGTGTAAAAGTTGTATCCCCCCCGAAATTTATACACCGAAGTCGTTTAGATCAGTGCAACGTCGTTTCTCCCTAGACTACTGGGAACACTGATTGAATTCCACATTAGAGATGATGACCCATCAGAAAATGCCAATGTCCCTATCACCCAGGTTAACCCCACATAATGGGGATTGTTTTTGAATCCATAAGGTAGAATCCATTAAAATTGTTGTGCAAAGCAAGTGGATATGTCTTACTGTGTGTATAAATGCTCAAACACAGCATCACAACACATAATAGCTTTACGCAGTAACTGTGATACTTGGTTGTGGACGGACTGGTGAGGCGACTAAGACTGAGGCTACATCACAGTCGCTATGCCGAGGACATAATAGTAATCGTGGTATGTAGCAGATTTGAAGAGACCGTAGTGAGTTTTAATTCTAATGTAAACATGATGCAGAGAATTATTTTAAATCAAAGTCTTCCACAAATGATAATTCAATAAAAATGCATTCGCTCCCAAAAGTTTTTTTTGTTCCGCATCTCACACAAAATGTTAAAAAATGATTTGGTGGCAAGTCAAAAAGCAAAAGAGGAAAAGAGATTATATAGTCCCAAAAAATAACACCAAAAATCAAATGACCTTTTTCCAAAGGTACAAGCCATTGTTGACGCTTCAGTGCGGGAAGGGTTATAGAAAAAAAAATTTGCACATGAACAAAATATTGGATTGAAAAATAAGGTTCGATCATTCCAGTCGATCAATTGACTAAAAATCGCAGTGCATATAGCAATTTGAACTACTCCTATAAGCTGAATAATTGATGAATAAATTAAAAGTTTTCTCAATTTTTAATACACTCAATATCAAAGTAAAAGGACCAGATTAAATTAAAATTCTACAAAGAAAGCAATTAATCGGTATGATTTTTATATCAATATAGGTAGGTACGTTTCTGAAAGTCTTTGACCAGCAAACGAAGAAGGCAACGAATTATATGCAAAAATGACTTATAAAAATGTAAATTTATGCAATTTAGGCATCCATGTTCGAAGGTTGTTTCCATCAATGTAAGATAACTTCAAGTATAAAAGCTTTATTTTATAGCTTTAACTTGAGTAGACGATTCAGCTTGCTTTTATCAATTTTTATTTTTACTACTTTATCAAACCCGATACTTAGAAGTTTCCATCAAGTTATTTAATAAACTGGCTTTTCCGAGTCGCGAAGAAATTGCCGTAAATGACTGAATTCCACATTACAATTTATTGAAAAAAAAAATCAACAGCTTAACAAATGAAGTAGGTATAAAGTTCTGAAGCAAAATTCCAACAAGCTTTAAAAGAATGCGTACCATATTTAAAATGACATCTTCATTACAATAATCGATCGCATGTCGCGCCCATTTTACAATGGAAAATTGGAAATACATTTGTGCAATTTCGCGGTTAGCCTGAATGATATAGAATACAATAACTGAGAAGGTGACGTTAATTGTATTTCATTGTGAAAACAACTTTCGTATCCAAGAACGGAAATTACAAACCTGAAATTACATTAAATGAAACACAATTGTGTTATTTCCACTTAGTTTCCTGAAGCAAACTACCCTTAAACTTACGGTAATCGGTCGTGAATTTTAAAGCAAGTACACAATCTCTTTGTTAAATATTCAATTAATTTATAACATTAATACATAATTTAAAAATGGAACCGTGATTTGAACACGCGCACACGTATAGTACCAATTATTTCGGCAAGATTTACTGAATTTCCTTTATCTCGTACCTACCTACAGTTTTCTTTTCATCAGTTGAAAACGGTCTTATATTGTTATATCTACGTGGACCAATTACAAATTGCCGTAAGCAGTAATTTCACTAAACTCTATTGTGAATATTCTTGTATATAGGGCAACGGTAATTTTAAATGTAAAATTTTGAATTTTAAAATGAAAACCAAAGCGGCCCGGCGCGGCGTAGAGCTTTTTCCTCTTAAACAAGAAATTACAAAATATACATTCATACATTTGCTAATTAAAAAACGTAACAACTGAAAACATTAACAACACTTAAATGAAACATATTGAAGAAACATCGAAACGTCTTATATATTTTCATCAGTAGATGAGGTGCATGAGGTCTTAATGTGAGATACAGAACTATGGCTCATCATGTTCATGGCAATTTCGTCGATGACAATTCGATGATTTTTTTCACGATTGATTTTATTGAGCTCAACCCTTTTACTCTGAAAATAAAAATAAATTCGCCATTGAAATGTGTTCACGAAGGCATCTTGCTTGTATCTATATATTGTCAAATAAATTCATAGAAATTATAAACATATTTAAAATGCTAAGGTGTGTGTCTTATCGTAATAAACATGCTCACCAAATGATTCGTGAGATAATAAAGATAGAACAAACTATATTATTTAATTTTAAGCGTATTCTTCGTTTAATCGTCATTTTAACAGTAAATGTCAATTAGACTCTTACGTTACAAGTGGTGACGGTTGAATTAATGTTTGTGCCTACGGGTTGATAAAGAAGATTAAGTGTTATGTACGAAATAGAGTGGACATTTGGTTACTACAAGAACAATTTCATATTTACGTTTTCGTTGTGAAATCTACAAAAATAGCGGCAAGGTACAACTGTCTCAGTGTTAATGATTTCCAAATTTGCCTTAAGTCATTGAAAAAAATTTGCAATACCACTCCACGAGCCAATACGTATGTAGCCAGCCTCACTATCATCGTTGCTATTGTAATTAAATTACAACATTTTGTTAGGTGGAAATAGTGTAAAAGTGAATTTTTAAGACGAGTTTTTGATCTGATAAAAAGTGTTTAATAATAATGATGAATGGCTAGTAATGGAACACCTCCACAAAATCTTATTACCTGTAGTATATGTTACGTCTATGGCCCATCTAATAATAAATACGCTTCTTTCCTTTCATATGATATTTTGACACCCATATCGAAATTTCCTTGTTCTAAAATTATCATATCAACTTTAAAGGGTTGCTAAATGGCTGGAGTATATCTAATTTGAACTGAAATAAAAAATGAAAATTCCAAAGGAGAAGATAAAGAAACACAAATAATTATAATCACAAACGAAGTCCAAGTCAAGAATATAAATCAAAAATATATATAATAACATTAACGTTGACGGGAAATGAATTAGAAGGAAGAAATGAACAAGATGCGACAAAAAATGACAGCGAAAGGGCTCCTGAACAAAATAAGAAAGAGAGAACACCGAAGCTGATTAGAAGAAATACAAGAATCGAACCAGTGATAAGACTCAGACGGTGAAACTAAAAAATAAAGGTAAATGAATGAGTGTTAATACAAACAGTATAAATAAGTATAAAGAAAATCACATATAAATTAAGAACAGGCAGCATTTAGACAGGAGACGTTTTCATGTTAGGGACTGTGACCAAAAGAAGGAAGTGATGTCCCTCATGGACACTGTGTCTTTCGAAATGCGGGTTCTTTCAGAGAGTAGAGGCTTCTTTCAAAGCTTGTAAGGCCCTCAGATTTGAAGTAGCCGAATAGAAAATAGTTCGCACGGGGTTAAATCGGGCGAACGAATCTGGAAAGCAAGAGACCGAGGAAGATTTCTCTGAACGCATTAATTGAATTTCGAGCAGTATGGGTCGAAGCATCATCCTGTTGAAACTACCACAGTAACCTCTAACATCCATTTTGTTGCAAAAATTGTTAGTTAGTGTTGAAATACTGCTCAGAAGTGATTCTGCTCGAACAAATAAGGTTGAATGGTACTTACTCCCAGGATCAACGTTTTGTAAGGAAATGTTATATCAAGTATGTATATCGCACGTTGTGCTGTCGGCTTTGAGATAAATAAACTTCCACGGTTACTGCTCCATTGGAACCAATCCCCACTGATTCGACATTTTCCCTCACATCACAATGACTTCATGAAGTTAGGCAAAATTCCCTGCCGTATCGAAACACAAAAACGATATGAAACCTATAACCGGTGAAAATGGACCCTTTGCTATATGTATGCTAAGAGCATTAATTGTGAGCTTTAAGGAAAGATGCAGTTTTTTTCAGATATTTTATAGATAAAGTATGAAATGAGATGAGAATAACAAATTTAGACAACCAACACAGATGGACCGATCAAAATCCTCGTGTTACAGTTGCGGCTAGACGCCAGCATCAGCTTAATTAATGTGTGGGACGGAATTGGTCTGATAAGTCAATACGTTCTTCCAGCAGGTCTCAAGATGGATTCAGGACACTCTCCAAGACTTACTTGAGGACGTTCCCCTGCAAGTAAGCAGCACATTTTAGCCTCCTTGTTCGAAATGCACATGATAGGTACAGGAGAATCAGTACCATGATCTGGGACCACATTAAATAATTGGTTTATGGAGACAGTCCGGTTGCAGAAATTCCTCATAAACCTATCACGAAAGCATGCGAAATCATTCGAAGCTGTTAGGGAATATTTGAACGAATGCGACAGTCCATGATTTGACATCCATTGTGGAAGCAAAAGGGGGACATTTTGAACATTCATTAATTCATTATGCATTTCTGCGTTGATGACACTTTCAAATTGTCAGCGTGTTAAACATAAAATTTCATTAATAACGGAAAAACTAAGGATTTTTTGACAAATGGTTATATGAAAATGTTGTACAAGTATTTCAGAATCACCCCGTAGATCCACCCCGTAAAATACCAATCTTTGTATCTAATACCAAAAATAGGAAGCGCCTGCATAAAAAGTAATAATAGGTTCAGAAAGCTTTTCGCAAAGGAGCACTAGTGGAAATCACATTTCCCTTCACATCTTTTAATTAACTGATTGAAATGCATTTGAGATCGAATTTAATTACAGCGCGTAGGATTTTGTTATCGAAAAATTTATATTTCTACTCAATATTTTAGTTCGAAAAATGGAAATTTTAATTAAAGAAATTTTATGATTTAAATTGAAAAATGTATAAAACACAAACGCCTTTGGTATCGTCTTAACAACTAGATTACGCGTTAATTAAAAAATATCCTGCATCCCTTAATTCCTTACACCCTCACATAATTATTTAGAAATTTCACTATGTCCATTAATTTTCGTCAGGTTTGATGGGTAATAAATTATAAAATACATTCATTTCCACGTAATTGAGCACAGAGATACAAGGCTAATTAATTAATATTTGGAAAATTTGTCCTATTTACGGGCATGTTTACATGATATTATAGATAAATAATTACAAAGTAGATGAAGCTTAATTAATTTAAAAGCTCAGATATTTGTGCCTAAATGTACTGTGAAGGTATTCCTTTGATGTGTTTATTAAGTTTATTTGTAACAGAAAAGTAGATGAAACTGCTTAACAATAATTGGAATTCCAGAGTAAATTAATTTATTCTCATTTTCAAATTCTAACTGTACCTACCTTCTATATTAATATTTATCTGTCTCTGTCATGGTAAGCGTAATATTTGTAATTATACTGTACAATCGGATATTCAAGAATTTCTAAACTTTGATTTTGATTTAATACAAATGTAAGTGTAAGAACATTAGGTTATATTTTCAATAGGTAATTGTTTGACGAGCGAATCTGTGAATATACATTATTGTTACAAAGCATAAATAAATTTATTATTCATAAGAGACATAAGAATATAATTACATAAGAGTACAGAGTTCTATGGATCCAGCAGCGTCCATCTGGATTCTGGATTCTGGATTTCGATGGGAGGGTGGGAAATCCCACACGCACCTAGGCCACTTATTCGGGCCCTTTGTGCTGCCTCCCTGATTAGAGTCGTTCGACCCCGCAACGTCACTCAAGCCATCCCACACGTGAGATAAACCTGAGGGTGCTGGACGGGGAAGCGGCTCTAATCTTAGCCATGTCCGGCCAGGATTCTCCCAACATGGATCGTCTTAATTTGACAAATACGGGACATTCACACAGTATGTGTTGCGCCGTCTCGTCGTCTGTGTGGCATCCTCTACAGGATGGTGAATCTACCAAGCCCATGCGGTGCATGTGCTTGTTAATGTGTCCAGAAAGTATGCCTACAAGTAGCCGCAGGTTTCCTCTGGATAGCAGCGTCCATCATATTATCCTTAGACAAATTCATGTTACAATATTGGAACAAACCTATAGCGACCATATGAACAAATTCACTATTAGCAATGACAGTGATAATGACAATGGTAATGGTGCCACAATGAATATGTTCTAGTAGGTACAAGGAATATGCATTCTTTTTAAGTATTATTATTGATTCGTCTGTTAAAAACGTTCAAATCCGTCACACAATATGGTACACAATTATATTGCAGGTAAAATTCATCGACTAGAGCACCGCAATGGTCTAGCACAAAACCAGCACCGATCCGAGGCAAAAAACATCTACCTTTTTGATGCCATCTCCCAAGTAGTTGCCTCCGTTTACTGTGGCAGTGTATCGTATATACATTGTTCGGATGCAAGTGAGCTGGAGTTAATTTAATGATTCTCATAACGTGCCTTGCAGAGAAACGTTTACTTAACAACACAAAAGTACTAGACTGTCAGGGTAATGCTACACTAGTAGTCGACGAACTTTTATTAGTATAGCAACATAACTACATCTACTCTGTCCCCAAGCTACTAATCAGGCCACGTTGCTTTTGCAAGAACGAAACTCAAACTGACAGGTCTTCGGCAGATTGTTGTAATTGTGGTACCACAGCATTAAGTACTATTTCCTTATCGTTCAATGTTCTACCCTTAGGGCAGTGATACCTACGCTTCATAAGCCCCAAGTCTTTCTAGCAGTGTTACCAAGAGAGGAATCGGTCGAAATGATTCTTCGTGGATAATTTATGACGATCTGACCAACGACACAAAATATGCATCGAATGCGTAGGTACATCCGCATTTATTGTTATGCATAACTTGGATAAACCGTTACTTAATTTCAATTGAACCGCGGGTTCGAATTTCAGGTAATTTATGGTTGTTTGTGCTCCTACAGTGGGTTGAGTGGGGGCAGACGTTAGTAAACCGCTAATACTTCATGAGTTATAAAATAAATAATAGGTACATAAAAAAATAACTACAACACATAACAACGCGCATAGTGCCACGTTTTTGTGCCGACAGAAAGTTGTGACATTAGCGGCACATCTAAAAAAAAATCGATAATTCGGCAATGGTGTGTTTTTCTCACAAACTGTGTACGCCATAGTCCCGCGATTTGTGCCGTTCATATACCTACTGCTAACTTCACGGTCCTGATTTTTATGGTACGTAAATAAAGCATTGGAAAATTCTTTTCAACCGCCTTATAATATGTACTCTAATGCAAATTTGCAAATCTGCCAACGTCCTCAAACATAAAAGAGAATGGTAAAATAATGGGATTGACATGTCAATAATGGAAGAGTAACTGAATATCTTTGTTACGACATATCTGTTTTTCTTTTGTGTATTTCACTTTTATCTGTATTTTTCTAATCTCAGCAGAGAAAGAACATAAAAGTTAGGGGTTACTTTTCTATTGTTCCCATACCTATAAATAACTGATGTGGATAAGGTAATGGTTCGTGTTTTTTTTACATGATTTATATGCCACGTCCTAGTCTTCATCGTTAATAAATTTTCAGACAATTCAATGCAGAACATACTAATTCGAAAGATGTTAGCCTTGCTAATGAGCGTGCACCTTCATTATTAAATTACAAACGTAACTAGCATTAAACTTGTAGAAACAATCCCATCCAATTAGTCACTTATGAAATTTGCCAAAGTTGAATTCTTTGATTCCATTTAACCGTCCGCAGAAACAGAATATAAATTATTAATTTTGATTTCAGCAATCTGTACGGCGATCCTTTGGGTTGTTTAACATGTCGGGTAATATAAATGATTCAGACATTACGTGCGAATACTACTTTAACCTTCAATGCTGCAATACGAACGTGTCGAGAATGAACAATATTGTGATATTTCCTTAGTTCATATACTCCATTCTTAGAACGAAATGATTAAGTGTGGGTTTATAATGAAGTCACAACCTCGCAAGTTTTCTCACACTTCAAATTTGTCACGAAACTAAATTAATGCAACAAAAATGGTTCGTCGCCGAAACCATGCAAATTCCATTTATCATTTAGTGCTATGAATGTGTAGCGCTTCACGTCTAATGAGAACAAAAGTCGCTATTTACTCGTTCATAAATTAATTTGTTGATCCAGAATTGGTAATGTCTCAGTCTATTAGATAAAAATATAGGACATGCAGGCGAATAACTTAATAACAGAATTAATAGATCTCTAAGTTTACCTGATCCAATATTGTCATCTTTATCTATTCCAGAGACCAAATTGTTGCAAATTACTACTTATGTTCTAGTTCAAGTTCTCCACAACAGACCCATTAAGTTTCAGTTACTTATCACAATAATACAGTAACAAATACCTACCCCCAATCAGAAAATAATGCTGAACTATATTTCATTATTTGGTTTTATAACCTGATCGCAAAGGATTCGATTTAAAAGGGTAAAAGAAAAACCTCGTAACATCTAATAAATGGGAGAATTAAAAAACAAGAATATCAAAGTAGAAAGTGGCAGCGGGGGAGTTTGGTTCTGCGCTTATTATGAGTAAGCGGGTTATTTGCTGCTGAAAATCTAAAAACAGAAGATTTTGTGGTCGTCACGTTTAAAGCAAACGCAAAATGATTGGCAACTACGTATGGGCATGTGGCTAAAATATTAAACGCTGCCGCACCTAAAGAATATGCAACACGCTCCCTTAAAAATCTGAATAAAGAAAGTTTGGAATTTGGAAACAACGTGGAGTTCGAAAATGCATAAGAATAAATATTTTGGTTTGTAGACTTGGCCAAAGGTAAAGAATTTTGCAATTTAAAAAACAGTAAATTACATTTTTCAATACCCACTATATTTCAAAAAGCCCTCTTTAAAGCACAGACCTGAACTATAAAAACCTTTTTGTACCAAATTATACAATGTTTTCCTATAACAAAAGAATAGAAATGGTCATAAGCGAAACATAATCAGTCGGTTATTTCTTTTTTGCATTCATGGTTGCACTCGAATATAATTAGAAAGTAAGCGTTCTTAAACAAGTGTTGAACCATATCTTAAGGATTAACTCTTTAAAGCAAAGAAAATCTTTGTAGGTACAGACTGAAAAGTAGCAATTTCACCAGTAGATTTTCACATTAGCTAGTCACGTAAGTGGTGACGAAAACGAAACGACATGACATACCAAATCGGTTGATTATGAGACATATGCAAAGGCAAGGGAAAACCTACTTAGTAATGAAGGGATTATACAAGAGGGAGTATCAAAAATTCACGCCACTGAAATCCTGGACTAGTTAAAGTTAGAGGAATCCTTTTCGAGTAGACAACAGTACACTAGGAACCATTCGGAACCACCTCCAAAGTGAATAATATACTATTATAGTATTGATGAAGCTTCCGTGTCCTACCTAAAAGTAGGTTAGTGTTTAGTTTGAAATGCCTATCAATTTATCCTAATCGAGTTGAAATGGTTCGGTCCCCATTCATTTTTGGGCGGTAACAGAATTTAGATTTTTCCTCTTAATTAAGAAAAAGTCAAAGTAGAATCCATCGTTAATGAAGTTGCCTTAGAAGCTTTAAGGATAACGTGATGTAATCTAAAATAATAGCGAGAAAGGGGGAACTTTATTGTTTACAAATTGCAATTCGACGTGAAGTTTTCAAAATAAAATTTTTTAATCTACATATTTCATCAAACAAGATTGTCCGGCACAAAAAAACAACTTAATAGAAAACACCCACCGGGTATTTTATCTGATCTTTGATATTGCCCTTGGGTGAAAGATACACGACGTTTCCTTTAAAATATTGCAGACATCCTTCACGGCGTGTTTCTATTTGAAGAAATAATGTAAAAGATGTAGCGCATTTATATTACTTTTTATCAAAATCTTTGTTTTCTAAGAAAAATCCATCTCATTTTGCAAATTCTCCAACATTACTGTTAGTTTTATACACGAACCTAAGATACACATTGGATGCGTTCAGCCTGCGGAAAAGTTAAATTCTAAGCTCATCTTTACTAAACGAGCATGTAATTTTCTGAGCGAATGGTAAAGAGTTAGTAAGTAATTTAATTTTGTACCTAAATGAAGTCAAACGGTAGGGCATTTCTTGTTAGAGCTCCGTAAAGTGGAAACTTTTTATTCTTTTCACTATTTTATAGCCGAATTTTAGATCGTGTATCGAAATGGAAAACCGTAACCGAAACTGATAAAAGGGATGTCAGCCGACCTTATAAAACTTTTTAGTTCGAATCCATTTTTGTTGCCCTTTCCTTTGGAGACTCGGTCAACCCCTCACTGTAAAATATAAGCGGAGTTTAACGTTTGCATAAATTTTCTAAGAATAGAAAATAGAGCTTCTTTAATGATTTATCACTTGTTAATTACACGGCAACAAAAGCACCGGAGCGTTTTATAATAAATATGAGCGAACATAATTAAAACGAGCGGGAGTATAAATAATATGAACACAAACTGAGCTATTATTACTTTGCATTAGTTGGTTGATTAGTTACATTAGGGGTACGTAAATGACATACATTAACGCTTCTTCTAGACTTAATGGATTTGAAAGCGAGCATCATCTTACGTCGGTGATCATGTGTTACATTTCGAAAACCACAATTTATCCATAACACTTGCTGATCACTTTAGGTAACCACACCTAACACCTTAACCAGACAACCACACCCCTTCACACGAACTTAGATACCCGACAGCAGTTGCGAGTACAGGATCTTCAACGTAACCCGAATACTTTTCCCATAATCAATTTCATTCTCGCCAAGCTTAACGCATAAGTACAAATTGCACATTTTTTAAAAACACGTACCTACCTACTTAATATAATATAAAAATATAAAAGTGTCATCCCTTAAAGAGTAACTATAGAAATTGCTAAAAGTTCATCACTAAAAATTTTTAAAACAAAGAACAATTTTAGAAATAAACATCGTAATTTTATTGACCATGGTCAGAGGGAAAGGGGTGAAACCGGATTATCAAAATCATCTCAAACGATGGAAAACCATCAAATTTGCTTATTCTTCATCGTGCATATAGATTGGTATATCGCCGTATTGACTCTTGACGACCGAGGGAAATATCAGATTGTTAGCACATCCGGTGGGGTGCATTGTGTTGGGTTTCATGCACATCTATGGGGGAGAACAATCAACATTTAGAGAGGTTTTATTAGGTGTGCCCCAAGGAACAGTTTTAGGCCCTTTGTTATTTAGAATTTACATTAATGATATGATAAATTCAGTTAAACACGCTAGGGTAAACTTGTTTGCCGATGATGACAGTGACCGATATTAGACATTAATAGTGCGATGAAAAATATGAATAGTGATTTAGACAATATTTCAAATTAGTTAAAATTTAATAAACTCAAACTTAACACTTCAAAAACAAAAGCACTGATATTAAGTAATAATGGGTCAATGAGCGACTGCAAGGTTAATATCAACAATGTGGAAATTGAGTACTCGATTGAATCAAAATATTTGGGAATAATTATTGACAACAAGCTAACTTTCAAAAGTCACATTAATTACATTATACGCAAAGTAGCTCAAAAAATAGGTTTTTTGGGAAGAATAAGTTCTAAATTGAGTGCTTGGTCCCGAATTCTGGTGTATAAAACTATCATTGCACCTCATTTTGATTATTGCGCGACCATATTATTTTTAGCTAAGTTTTTCGCTCCAGCATTGTCAACAAATATAATAGTTCGGTTGAGGGACGAATGGCTTCAATGTTTCTTCTGATAAGTCTTTTAACCAAGGCTTCTTGAGATGCAGCAAACATTGGCATATTCTACTTCCGTTGTGCTGAGTGCTATGGAAGGCTGTTTTCTTGTGTTCCAGGATATTGCACCATTAGTTTTAAGAAAAATAAATCCTGTTGTTGATCGCCTTTCATTTGGGTCACTCAATCTTATCTTCTAATTTTCTATCCACTGTGAATGAATTAAGTAATTCATTTTATTTGGAACTCTTTGTTGGAAACGATATATTTGAATTTTAAGTTTCGGAAAATTCCAATCCGTCGGCTAAGCTGAATTCAAATGACCCATACATTTGTGCCAGAGATCTGTGCAGCAGTAAAAGCATTGTGCTTGGGCAATATCCAATCCACTATGAATAAATTATTATCAAGTGAGCCAGTTGCTATGTTAGCACCAGTAGGATTAAAAAGAACAGAATTTCCCTTGCAAACAATTTGACTCACAGATAACAAATTTGCTTCGAGTTCAGGAACATAATAAACATTACTTACTTGGACTTTACTCATATAATCACTTATTGTCACAGGAAGATTTAAGTTTCCAACTAAGTCCGTCACCATTTTTGAATCATTTACCGTGGTGATACTCAACTCGGTACACTTCTGAATGTCTTCTAACAAAGTTGGATCCATGGAAAGGTGAACTGTTGCTCCCGAGTCCAAATAGTAATCATTACTGGCTCCAGAATGAACAGAAAATGCGGCAAATCATATTTCTTCAGAGTACACTGTTTAGAATAGTGTCCATAATTATTTCCTTTTTTTGGGCGGAGGAGGAGGACGGTTATTTTCATAATTCGCCTTGTTCCTATTATGTTTGAACTAAAATATCCTGTAGCAACTTCGTTTTTATAGAATCACCTGTTACTTTCTTTGTCCATCATGGTTTCATAATGATCTGGAGGTCCCGCAAGTAATATGGTTCCAACATTCACTTCTAAATCTATGTTTGATAACTTATAGGCCGTGTTGATGACCTTATTAACATAATCTTCAACTGAATCACAATTTTCCAGTCTAGTCGTTCTTAAAGTAGGGGGAAGTCCTACTTTTCTAGTCAAACCGCTGGTCCTATTTTGCGTCTTGGTTGTAATTGTCGTGTGTAATGTTTTTGTTTTTTGTCAAGAAGAAGTAAATGTCGTTTTTTCCTAGTCCTGATTTTGCCTTCTCATCTGTAATTAGGCTAGCAACAAGCAAAATTGTGAGTCTTTGTGTTTGTAAACTCCTGACCTGTGTCCTGAGCTAGTGATTGTGTTAAGGTGTCGTCTTCAGTTTAGACCATATTTGTAAGTAGGGAAGTGTAGCTCGGTTAGAATTTACGATACCCTTATCAGTTCATTTAGTCTATAAGACGACAAGAGAGAGTCAGGGCCCTATTCTGTAGTTTTCAGATTCCAGTGTAGGTATCTGTAGCCTTAGGAACAGTTTATTTCAAAGGAATTATTCTTAAGTAACTTGCCAGTTTATTATTTGTTGACTGATGTCGTGACTGAAATCTACGTTAGCAACCCACCAACTACAAGTAGAAAACGAGAAATGTCGGTTTTATGTAATTTATTCTATTTTAACTTCCCTTGAGGCTAAAGCCAACGCTATCATCAATTAAGTGTAAAGCTCAAAACTGCATAAACCCTCCAAAATGGCTTTCATTTGTCAAACTAATAAAAGATTTCAATTTTGAATTCCTTTACCATAATCTTTGTTCATTTGCACATCAAAGCAATGTCGAGCAAATTCAAATTTCTCAATTATCATAATTTACATAAGGCAGAGTAATACGAGAACGAATAACATGCGTTAGTAATGCAAGACTTAATTTACTCTCTTCCCTGGTATTAATTAATGTAGGTATGAGATACTTTCGAATTTTACCCTCGATACTGTCTAAATAGTAGACGTAAATTTGCGATTGGTTGGCCAATTGTTAAATAATATAAATTTATGTTCGGAGGAAAAAGCAATTATTGAGTAATAATTTCTTCTTGGTCGCTTTGGGTTATTTTATCTTGTAGAGCAGTAACGAATTTTTAATTTCTTTTTTTTTAACCTAGATTTAAGTAATGGCTGTAGAGAGATATATGGTTATGGGAAGGGCTATTGTGAGGGTTTCAAGGTTGGTAGTACAAGTTATGTAGAGTGGTATATAAAACGCAAAACGTCATACGTTATAGCTGTCTAAGGGTTGGTACCGATCAATAATTATTAAAGCAAACACGAAGAAGTAGGTTTAGGTAATTACAGAAAACCTCAATTAACCTAATTACTATTTATACTTTTAACTGTGTGGATCGATCTAAAGTTTGATGAATGTGCTATTTTTACGATTTTCGGTTAAAGAAAAGGTAAATTAATTAAATTTGGATTAACTTAACTTTGGAACTTTAAGTATAAATGAATTGCTCGAGTTATCGAAAGTTCGTCAGTTTCTCCACTTCAAAACTAAATTAAACTTTATGAGAACAATGCATAATTATACGTAAATCGAAAGAATGTGAGATATTTAGACCATTTGAGGAATTCGTAAACTGTCGCTCCAAAATCGCAGAAATTAATTTCGTAAATACGAAATATCAACGGATTTTACTACTTAATTGTTTGTTTGATTTTGTCAGACAGAAATCTAACTAACATATTAAACAAAAAC
Source organism: Pyrocoelia pectoralis (assembly GCA_036250285.1). NCBI lineage: Eukaryota > Metazoa > Arthropoda > Insecta > Coleoptera > Lampyridae > Pyrocoelia > Pyrocoelia pectoralis. Next base: position 762,784 of record CM070080.1, on the reverse strand, counting down.
AGTAAATTGCATAATATAATTACTTACTCTTTGTTTGTGTTGTCGAAATACATAATTAAGGTTCCGAAAACCTTTTAACACCAAAGTTATACAGATTTACGAGATGCTTGCAAATTTCCACTTTCTATTACTCTTATGAAACACAAACAGCAAAAGTTTTATCATCTGTTTGTCTTTGGCAAATATACTTACTAAGGAAATTGATACCTAGGTGCCATGAATTTCATTTTTGATATAAAGATACCTACTTAGTCTACAACTAACAACCTTTTAGAAATTAGAAAATGCTCATAAATTTAAAAAGTGGATGTTTCATACGTTAACAACGGAATAAATACCAGGAAGGAGGAATACAAATACAGATTTAAAATAGAGAGATAATACCGCTTAGTACAGCAAGAAGACTCATTACATTATATTTATAAAAAGGCCTAATTATAATTCTGTTTTTGTATATTGTTACATTATCGTTTGGCGAGTAACTTGAATTTGCGGTTGATTTAATTCACCTATACTTTATACTTTATACGGCTTATCTATTTCATCTTGTTTACTCCTTTACGATTTTGCCTGTATATTGTCGCGGCGGCGGCGCTATAATATTGCGGAGTTGATATACGAAGCGGTTTGCATAGTTTGTGTTATCTGCAATTACCGGTGTTCTTCATATCACATATCAGTCTCGTAACATTAATCAATTTGCATCAATTTACAATCATTGGGAGAGGTTTAATTACATTTCATCAGATGTATATCGCTAAGAATTTTATTCAGTACTGCACAATTGGAAAGTCACTAACGTAAAGTGAAATTTTGCAACTTTTCTATAAAAAACAATTATGTAACTACAACAATTTACATTAAAAACAAGCAATTCCACTAAAAATTTTCACGTTCAATATCGTCAGTAAGTATAGATAAATTAAATTTAACGAAGAAAAGATAAAATGTAGTTTTTAGAAGATGCACTGCAGTAAGAAAGGAATCAGAGGGTTTGTCAATCCCAGCAAAGGAATATGTTTTGAGTTGGGAAGTTCACATATCAACTAGCGAAAGCGACAGAGAGAAGGGAAGCGCAGGGTTAGAGAAAAAACGAAGAAAGAAAGGATTTGAGAGAAGAAATGGAAAAGATCTTCAAATTGCGAACTGTTATCATGAGTGTGATAAATAACACGCGAACACATGGAATATATACATATTCATAGTAATAGGCAGGAAAGAAACGTAACAGAAAACGGTATAATAAAGTAAAAAGAAAAAACCGAGAAACGATCGACAACCATGAATGAGTTGCAATTGAAAATGTAAAAGAAAAAATCGGTTCCCGTCCTATCAGTGCGTTTCACGCTTCCCACTCTCGTAAGCTCGTCAGCAACCTGGTTACCTGCGATCCGCGCGTACCCAGGTGCCCACACTAGTGTGACTGTGTTACACTTGTTTAGCATTTGTGTGTATTCAAGGACTACTCCTGAATTTACAACATCTGAATCTACTGCTGCAATCGTTACTTTGCCCTCTGTAACTATAACTGTTGACAAGGTTCTCTTTTAATAGCTGAGCAGCTGCAGGATTGCATATACCTCGGCTTGGAACACGGTCGCTTTTTGTTCTAGGCTTACGTCGTTGGCTTACGTTGCATATCATTACATACACTGAATATCATAATCAGGTGAACACTGAACAGTTGGAATGTATATTGGTAGGAATAGTTAAGAAGAAAAACCACAAACCGGGAAACGGGCGACAAGCAGGAATAAGTTGTAATTGAAAATTAAAAGAAAAAGTGGAAGAGAATTAGAAAATAAATGAGAGATTTCAGAAATTGCGAAGAGTATATAGCTAAAATATATTATGACGAATAAAATCCATTCGACTGGGTAAAAAAATGAGACCTTGTCTTCTAATAGGGAATGATCATAGAATGAAATGAGACATAACGAAAGAAATGAAAGTGACGGTTCCAGGGAAGGGAAGGAAGACCGGCTTAAAGCAAGGCTTAATTACTTTAAAAAGTAACCAATGAAGAAGTTAAGCCTTACCAGAGCTCACGGGCTTCGAAATTTAATCGTTACCTACTACATTTTAGGGAAATATTGCCCTAGGAGTTGCATTTAAATGAAAATCTGCTCGAGGAGTTTCATTGAAATCAAATTTTACTTTAGGAGTGTCAATTTATTAAAATGTTGCGTTTTAAATGAAATTCTGTTTCATTTAAATGAAAGTTTACTTTAGGAGTTTCATTTTATTGAAATTTTGTGTTGGGAGTTTCATTTAAATGAAGTTTTACGTAAGGAGCTTCATTTTATTGAAATTTTAAGCTAGAATCTTCATTTCAATGAAATTCTGCTCGAGGAGTTTCATTAAGTCCGTCAGCTCGGGCAAGGCTTAATTACTTTAAAAAGCAACCAATAAAGGGTTAAGCTTTATCGGAGCTGACGCGCTTAGACATTTAACGGTTCCTGAGATTTAAAGAGAATAACCATTAAATCATTAAGTCCGTCAGCTCGGGTAAAGCCTAATTACTTTAAAAAGTAACCGATGAAGGAGTTAAGTCTTACCGGAACTCACGGGCGTAGAAATGTAATGGTTATTACATTTTAGTGAAATATTGCGCTAGAAGTTTCATGTAAATGAAATTCTGCTCGAGAAGTTTCATTGAAATGAAATTTTACTTTAAGAGTGTCAATTTATTGAAATAGAGTTTAATTTAAATGAAAGTTTACTTTAGGAGTTTCATTTTATTGAAATTTTGCGCTGGGAGTTTCATTTAAATTAGATTTTACGTTAGGAGCTTCATTTTATCTAAATTTTTGCGCTAGGAGTTTCATTTAAATGAAAATTTGCACTAGGAGTTTCATTTTATTGAAATATTGCGCTAGGGAGTGTAATTTAAATGATATTTTTCTCGAGAAGTTTCATTTAAATAAAATTTTACCTTGGGAGCTTCATTCTATTGAAGTATTGCGCTATAAGTTTCATTTAAGCTCGAGGAGACAACCGCCGAATGTTAGTTGTTAACCGATGTTTTTTACTAAATCATTCTGAATACCTTGCAAATAAAAATGTCTGCAAGTGAATTGCAACGTAACATATAGAAAGCAATTTAAATCGAATTTGCTATTGTTCTCTGCACACAATCGACAGATACAATTCCGAATATAAACGAGGGAATAGGCGTCACTCTCACAGTGGGTAATTGGAAAATAGTTTCCAATAGAACTAATTGCCTTCATAATGTAAGGTATAGAAATGCTGTAACATGGAGAATCTCTAAACTTTTAAATACTTTAGATACCTATACATACTTAGGTATAAAATACTCTGACTGTATAAATGTATATTATTCTATAACACAAACAACGACGTGAATATGTCCCCATAAAAAGAACGTGAGAGGTTTTCTTTTTAAAATTACCTTACGTTCGCTTAAAGGCTCCTTTAGAATATATGTAGGTATAAATAAGCTCCGAGTGTAGACTTAAGGGGGATAAGGATATTCCAAACTTTCGGACTACGTCATACATTATAAACTTGGAAATATATGGCCGAAATACTGATGAGATGGGTTCAATGTAACCTTCTTCTGACATTCAAATCAACAACAAGGACCTGCAAGAAGTAATCCTTTCGATGTAATACGTAAAAACGATGATACATATCGCAAACGAGAAAAAACACATTTGCTAGATGAGTAAAGTTCATATTACTTAGTAGGTATAGTAGGCAAATTTAATTCATTTGCCTGTTATTTCCAATTCCCATGTGCGCGTTTCGAAGTAATAAAATGGAAAGGCATTGCCCCGTTGATCATCATCTCTTTATGACCATAAAATTTTTTTTATCCACACGAATTACTAAAATTCCATTCTAATAATACAACCTTCCATCAAATGGCCGTTTCGGTGAAGTGATCGTAAAATTTCTTTTCAATTAATATTGATTAATCAAACCAATGCAATGCAATGCCTGACATGTCTGGATAGATTCTAATTTTTTTCATAATTGAAAGCATTTAATGTTATTATATGGAAACTTATCTCCAAGACAGTTGCAATAAGAAATGATTTTAACGTTGCAAAAAGTTTTTTAGTGCATGAAAATTTTACTATTATCTTTGCAATTAGAAGGGTCACTAACCGAAATAAAGAACACTATAATGAAAAGAAACAAATTTTCAGTGATTAAAATTGAGGAAACCAAATCAATAATAATAATAAACCGATATCGAAGGATCCTCAGTATTACCATCACTTATTTTAATGAATATTGACATGTCTTGATCAAAAACTGCGGGGTGACCTAAAATGGATGAAATTCGCTTATTTGGGCATCAATGCATTGCGTTCGGACATTTTCTCCACGAAATTGGTGCATAAAATAACGATTTTGAAATCTCAATTACTTTTAGAAACGTTTATTTCTCCTAGATCTTCACGATATTTTATAAAAATGGAAAAAAGTCTACTGAAATGTGTGATTTTTTAATAGAAAATTTACATTTTATCCACTGAAAATATTTTGTTTATTAATGCTATTTAGTTTTTCCCCTTTTTATTAGACAAATGCTCTTCTAGTGACTTTACTAATTACGAAATGGTTTGCAGATATTTGTTAAGTTTTGTACACAGTTTTGTACTGTTGTCAATCAGTCCGTCTGCTTCGAAATATGGTAGGTACAATATACATACACGGGGTCTTTATAAATTAAGAAAGAACGCTATTGACTTTCAAGTCCCTAGGCCAACAGAGACAAAAGTGCAGGAGTTGTACCTATAGTATTTTATCGTTCTAACCTGTTACATTCAAAATGTAACGTAGAGCCATTTGTTTAATTATTGGATTAGGAAATCGGGACGAATGTCGAAATTCTTCTAAAAATCTTAATATTCTCAGGTTTCCGTAAATGCACTTGCATCACAATATTGATGTCAATCCGATATTCACCCCACAACACCAGATACAATAATATGAATCCAAAAATGTTAAAACGTATATCGCTCAAGAGAAAGAAGTTTTTAACTATGAAATGATGCAAAACGATAAAATTGAAACGATAGCAATTCGTCCTCATGACTCAAATAATGTTAGAATAAATTGAAACAGGAATATTTCGCCCAATACGTTTATCATCGCGATAATAGAAAAAGTTTTCCGAAAAGTTGTCTGTCGATGACGTTAAAACTTCCATGAAAAGGGCTATAGAAAAACCTCTTACAACAAATACCTCGCAAAGCTTGAAAATTTGTAATTAACGAATCGATTTAGTATATATTAATTGACGTAACGCAATGTTTTTCTTTAACTTTACCTACTCTTCCTCGGTTATTCTCTAATTAAATTGCATTTGAAGAATTTTTTACTCGTATAAACAGGTAAAGTTAGATTAGTTGAGTCTTACTCATCTCATACCTAAATTTAATTAATTTTAGACGAACTTGATTACATTTAATCATTTCATTTTCAAGCTTCGTCAAATAATTATAAGTAGGTTCTACTGGAAAATGTAAGAAAAACTGCTTTTTACGAACGAGAAGGGGTTGTAAAAGTGGATCGATTGCACTTCCGTAGGCCGATTACGGTGGCATACAGTATACTACCTATTCTAAATTACCTACCATAAACAAACTTGGTCCTCGAACCGCATTTACTACGTTATAATTTACATAATTGAACATGTTGAGCTTACTGACCTTTACAAATGCGTTTAAGCGAGAAACGTTGTAATTTCTCATGCATCTATGCCTCAGCATAATTCTGAACTTCTGAATCGGCAGGAAGACATAATCCAATAATAATGTAAATGCAATGTACCTACTTAATAATGGTGCCTCTCCGCTGTGAATTCACAATTAACGAGCATAAGTAAATGAAAGTATCCGTTGTAGCTTTTGTCTCAATATATTTGCATTTATCGTTGAATGGAAGCGATAACTAGCGCTTTTATAAAACTTCTATTTGTGATTGCAGAATTGTCCTGAATTTCAAAAATCGGCCTTTTGTTATATTAAATATAGATAGTGTCGATGAAAAGAGATTTAACAATTCTTTATAATGTTAATGACACAACCGTCTATATAACTTTGTATTAAAAAAAATAGAAGTTTACGTTATGTTATTAAAAAATATGTAAACTCGTATAAAATATTAATAATCTTTATAAAAAAAGCGCTAAAGAACGTCATATAACTTTCCCATTATCACATCGAATGTAAAATTTACAACGAAATAGGTACTTAAAAAGCATTTCAAAACGTATTTTTGCCCCTGGAAAAATGTTTTTCGATTCTCCCTCAATAGACACATTCGCTAGGCCCGTGTGTCAAATTTTGAGCTCGACTTGAAAAAAGCATAACTGTAGGTGTACAAATAACTGTTCAAAACTTTCAAAGTGATTTCTAACTGATTATTTTTTTACTGTTTATAGGGGTTTTTACATACGCATGCGAAACATGAATGAATGGCGAAACAAGCAAAGAAGTAGAAAATTTATATAAAAACAAACTACCTTTATCAAGGCCCAGAAAATAATTTGGCTAGAGCATTTGAATAAAATAATGAAGAACAAACGAATAACAAAAAAAACCAATGAAAAAAGAAGAGTAGAAGGACCTCGGAAAAGGGTGGATAGATGGAAAAATGCATACAGGAAACTTGAACCTTAATATGTATCTGTACAAAAGTTGGTTTTTTAATTCACCGCAGTCCTGTAAAAAGAAAGGAATTTCCTTAAATTTCCATGCAAATACCTTTCATAATTTTGTTTGACTGCTTTAGGTATAAAGTTAAGATTTCCTTGCAAATGTGTGGGATTAAAAAATTGAAAATAACAAATGTGCACGTTATTTTAAGGAAAAATAATGAGTTTGTGTGAGGGAGCAAAAGACTACTCCCTCTCCATGCGCCAATTACGATCATTACGAGTTAAATTATTGTTAACGTCATTAATACACGGAAGCTTTTAGGCGTAATGTAAATTATGATCTCAAATTACTGTTATGTTAGTTAGCGTTTGACGTATATTAATTTAATTTGATTGAGCACATTCTTTTATGATAGTACATGTGGATTGAGCTTTGTTTGCTTTGTGTAACATTTGTACATAAAAGTATCCTATTCCTTGCTTCCACTCGAAATATTTGAATATATCTCCTTTATACGTCCAGTTTGTGTTATATTTCTGGTTTCTTTTCCTATTGCCATTATTATTAACTTTCCTACATTTACTTTAAGATTCCGAGTTTGGGGTGCTATTTTCTACACGTTTATAAGTTCATCTGAAAATCGTTGCTTCCAACGCAAACACTCACATCCTCTACAAAATAATTTTCTGCGATTTTTATTAATTCCACTCATTTGTAGTTTAGCTATACAGCGTGACCACGTTACAATTTATTCGGGGAGGTATATATAATTTTTTGGTAATAGCTGGAGATGCCTGCGCTCTTGGAGATACACTCCTACAAATGTTAAACAATCGTTGATGGATCCTGTCAAACGTACCTGGAGTGATCCGAATGATGTCCGCTGTAACGGTAAATACTGGTTACCGGATCTCCCTTGGAGTCTACTAGAGTTTCATACACCAGACTCTTCATGTACTTGTACACTCACAAATACAATTGAAGGGGGTGAGATCTGATGACGTATCTCATTTGCTTTCGAGCAACAAGATAAAAATGGGGTGAAGCCTCATCGTGTTGAAACCATATGTCGTACATCTTCCAATAAGTCCGGTAACACATCCCTTCAAAAGTTGAAGTTAGGGCCGAACAACTTTAAATACAATAAACGACATTTTTTACCGTTTATAGATGTGTATTGTATTTCTAAGAGGAGCTATATCCAACAATTGCTTTATTAGCAAAAAGATTACATATGAACCACCCTTATCTACCGTTAGGACGTTGTAGATGATCACTGGTCACTTAGTTGGATTATGTGTATCATGACAAGGTGTTCGTTAATGTTGCATGCAGTACGATTCTACAACAAAATTCCATACATCTCCGGCATTCTCTTCGAAATAAGACCGAAAGGCGAAACTAAACTGAACATTCATCCAAATAAACATAGTTCCCTTGCAGCGTACTAACAGACGACTGAGCAAGTCAGTACCAAAGGAATCACAACAGCCCATGTCCATTTATTGTATTACTGCATTATTTTTAGGCACAAACATTTGTATAATCATTTGTATAACATTAAACCCATTCTTTCAATATTACCTTCATGACGACGAGGTTAGAGTACCCGGCTACCAATTACGAGTACATAATTAGGTAATCAAAATCTTACAGTTACAACAAAATGTTGCTTTCGATCGGTTCTAGTTCAAATGAAGGTACTATCGCTGAATTGCTTTATCTCAACGGATTTGAACAACACCTAATCCCTTGTAATAACAAAAAACCAGCGTTTCCGTTTCCAGTCACATGTTGTATCGACAGCAATCCCACTGACAAGCAAAACGGATATGGGGTGAAAGAAAATTTACATACAATTTACTGTCACGTTCTAGAAAACGGTGTGCTTACACATATCTAGAAGCACGAATTTCTTTTACACAAAAATATCCAATTTATATAGCAAAAAAATCGTTCGAAGTTTAGGTGTGTAACTACAAAACGTTACAAATTCGTGTAATCGTAAACCAATTCTTTACACATGGCATGGCACGCCTTCCTCGTTAGTAGAAGTGAGACACCTCGCCCCTCCACTTTTTCTGACGTCACAAGCCCCGCCCCTTTTTCCCTTCACTGTAAGGCTCACGTGGTCGGCGTGATTTTGACCTTGACGATTACGTGACTGATGATTAATATGGATGCTGACGATTACGTGGCTGATGATTAATATGGATGCTGTAAATATTGTGTGAGATTGTGTGTAATCTTATGTAATCTGAGTCGCTTAGGATGCTGTAATTTAATCTTGTTGCGTAACATTGTGTGTAATCTTAGTAATTTATTTTTAGGAATGATTCTGGATGCTGGATGGCTTTTCTGGATGCTGGATGGCTTTTCTGAATGCTGGATGACTTTTCTGGATGCTGGATGACTTTTCTGGATGTCCTTTTGATTTTTGGTTTCTTAATGCCTTTTTGGCTTTCCAGGATAATTTCCTGAATGCCTTTTTTAGCTTTTCTGGATATTTTTTCTTAATGCCTTTCCCGGATGCTGAATGCCTTTTTGGCTTTTCTGGATGGCTTTCTGAATATGTGTTTTACTTTTATTGCATAAAAAAAAAATCCCGCTCAAGTAAACACAGAGGAAGAGGAGATGTTGGAAACTTCTACAGTGGAGGAGGATTTCCGTATGGTAACGGTATACATTAGAAAAGCGCATTTACTAAAATTCATTTATTTTTATTACTTTAAAACATGTTTTATATAACAGGTTAATAATATTATCATTCATAATTTGGCATGAAGTAAACAAATTTTCAAAAAATTCTAAATCGCTAAGTTTAAAATACAGAAACATTAAACAATAAAGTCCGCAAACGTTTGAATGGTAATCTTGAAGTACTTTGTCATTGTAACGGTAGAATGTCGAATTCTTTTCCAAAAATCTCAGGTGATATCCTGTCGGTGATCGACCAAAGGAATCAAAATATTCTCCCCGTCCATTCCTATCAATGTAGATTGCAGTCCAATGTACTCCAGGCCTGTATGACGGATCGGTGTTTACAATAATGGCACAAGGTCTTGGTGCGTGTTTCGGCAATTGATTAGAAGCACATACAAGGCGAAATACATTTTTCTGACCCGGAATCAGATGCAGTAACTTGAGAATTTGACCCGTATTCATCCTTGGAATTTGTCTGCTCCCATTCTTGAAGTAGTAAAACGTTTTCTAAGGCACACATAGGTTCCTCAATAGTATGATGCATGCAGCGATAAGCTTGCGCTTCTTTCTTCAGATTTTTAAGCGATGGACATCCATTCTCTTCCAGATTCACGATTGGTTTGTTAAGAAATCTCAGTACCTCGCACTTTTCAATACCTTTCACATAAATTTTGTTGTAAGACTTCAGGGCTTTTGCAGCCTCTTGTTCGAAATCTTGAAATGGGACATATCCTGAACTCCAGCGTAGACCATGGTGACGTGTCTCGAGATAATTTACAGTTTTCTTTGCAGGCGCCGATAATGTCGAATAGGGTGTTGGTGGTTTAAATAAGAAAATCGTCAGATTACCATCATCCGTAACTATGGCCAGCTCTTTAGGAATGAATTTATTGTCATCTCCCCGAAACCCTTGCAAATCCACAAATGCAGCAGCGACCATTCTTTTCGACCGTATAACAGAAACTGGGGCTGCATGCTAAAAACAATCTTTTTAACTCGTAAAATCTGCAACTACGTTTCGATGTTTATCGATCTCGATCACGTTATCAAATTCGGCATAGATTAACGCATTCACTGTTTCAGTTAGAGCTTCTTCGAATCCAACCTCTAGTCGCAGAGATCCGTTTCGTACCAAGTTCCAGTGCGTGCTTGCATTCGCAGATAGATCTGGTGTTAAATCGAACGCCATTAAACAGTATCCGTTAGGGTAGTCTTTACGACTTATGTTATTGCCCTCGTTCAAAAAATGAATCCCTGTGCCCGAAAACAATGTATGGTATGCTCGTACGTAGAGTCCGCCTTTTGTAAAATCGGGCTGAAGAGGCTTTGAAGGAATCTGTTGTCCGTCGATGTACAAAGAAACGTAATTAATTTTGTAGTTGTGAAAATTGAAGGGATTTGATACGTAATCGCCATTAAAGGCTTTGTTTGAAACAAATCCTATAATAACACGTTTCGGAAGCTGACCGAGGAAGATATTATCTAGCGATTTCCTTTGTATGCCTGTGGGGATCGTTAAAACTTTTACATCGGCTCTTGTTACAGGATACTTTGCGGCGGTTGTTTCTAAAGCTTGGGCGTGAGCTAAGAGAATCGTCGGATTAATTTTCATTCTTCTAACAAGCAAGCTGACATCCACTATCTTCACTTTGTAATTGGAACCTGCAGCAGCCATTAAACTGAACGAATCTCTCGAACGAACAAACTTCATCTTCATTTCGACACCGCTAATAAGGAATTTTTCCTGATTAAATAAATCGGAATGTATGTGGCCCAACATTTCCACTTGGTTGCTTTTTGCTGTCAGCTGACAACGTTTAGTAAAACCGACGTTTTCTGCTGTAAGAGCATTCATCTGGCCGGCCGTATCGTTGTGCCATAATGTGCATGATAAATGCGAAGATTTGGCCTCGTTCCCATAATTCAGTAGGGTTTCAATGTACGATCGGTAGGCGTAGGTGTTGTTTGAGGGTGATACCAGCTTTTGATTCAAATGGACTTCCACCTGACTAAATAGTGCGTGCATCCAATTGTTGACAGGTGCTACAATGTCGTTATCTGCTAATGCCGTATCCTCTTGCTTGACTATCCTTGCGGTGATGTACAGCATGGTTTGACTCAGGTCCAGGTAATCGCTCCCATTTCCCGGGACAATGAATTCCAATGGGGAGTCATCGCCCAACGCCGACAAAGGTTTGTAAAAAATCCATTCTCCACCCTCGATACTGGTTTGTGTCGATGGTAATGCAAATAGATCCAATTCGGATTTAATGCACTCGCACGATTGGGCATGAAGAAAAGCCATTTTTACATAAATATATCACCCTTTTTTCTTGGTTTCTTCTTCTTCTTCTTCTTAGCGACAGAGGTTGTCGAAAGAGACTGATGATCGAAAGTCGGGTGTGGTCTTTTATATCCCGATCCCTGCATCAGAGTACCTATTTTTTCGTCGGCTTTTCGTTTCAAATTTCGTCCGGCCTCTTCAACTCTGTCTTGGAAGGACTCTCTTATTGGCCGATCTTCGATTACGTCACTCAAAATGTTTGTACCCGTACGAAGTGCTTCTCGTCCCACGGCTCTCGCACCGGACTTGAACAGCGGTAAAATACTTCGAAATATTCCGCCCAACCAGCTTCCTATTCCATGTCCCCTTTGATACGGTGCACCTCTATAAATCGACCCTATGCCGCTACCTGCCTGATTTAGATAGTATTGTTGATAAGGACAAGTCATCATCTTCTTCTCTTAAAGTGAAGCTTCAAACTCAACGTTCCAAGCTCGAATGGCATTAAGGCGCCCGTATCTGTCCTTATATTTATCTCAATGTTCTCAAACTCTTTGGTCATCACGGGAATGTAATGTGTTGGGGAGAATACAACATCCTTATGGTTACCATAGTAGTAGTTGCGGATCACTATGTTTACGATTCGCATCAGAGGCGTCAAAACGTCCCCCACTATCTGCGGCTCCACAATATCACAATAGACAAACATCTGGGAAGGTAAACTGGTCCAAATGCTGGCTGTATGGTGAGCCTCCTGTTCGGATTTAATATTTTGATAGGGTCGAAAGCCTAACTGCAGAGCCAATCTTTGAGAGAATCCGAGGATCGAAATCGTAAGCGCAGCTTCAAAAGTGATGGATACACGTTTCGTCGTCTTATTATATTTCACTTTTATCAGCTTGCTTATTAATTCATGTTTGTTTAACGTGCTAACGATTTCTTCTACTGATTCATAATTTCCAGCTGCAAAGCGTATCACGAACCACTCACCCTCCTTATATTGAATTTGTTTCGGTTCTCTAATAAAGTAAGTTGTGGCTTTTTCAAGTACAGTTTCTAGTGGAGGTGCATCTGACAGCACTGGATTGACCCTATAATAAACCAAATTGTCCATTTCCGTCACTGTCTTAAACGTACAAGGATAGTGGATTTCAGAAAGACCTACAACCCAGTCTCCGGTGAGTCTGAGACGCTTTGGCAGTTGCGTAATGAAACTGGCAGTTGTGTTATTCGGAAAGTAAGTCATCGAACTGTTACTCAATAAAGTTAAATAAAACTCTTCTTCAGCCATCTTACAGATGTCTCAACTCGGCAGCCGATATCCACAAATTAAACTTGTCACTGTATCCCCGCCACTTAACTAGATAAAGTTTGTTTCTTCCTCGACCTTTTTCCTCCACAATTCGATCGATTTTGAATACCGTATCGGAATCAATGCTAACCGCTTGGAGCTCCTCCTCATAAAAGGTACCCTCCACCGTTTCCTCCTTCAAATCAACTAACCTATAAACAGGAGGTTTGCGGTTTATAACTTGGGAAATCTGAAAGACTTCTTGGCTCCAGTTGCTTTCGTAACCCTTTTCAAACTGGTACTTGCTTTTAGCTATACGAACATGCTGGCCCCTTTTATATTTGGGTACACGTTCCGATCCTAGACCTTTCGAATACAGGTTCTGCCATACCTCTAGAACATTTTCATCATTTACGGCTTCAGGGGCCATCTTGATACTCGAGTGATGTGAACTGTTATACGCCGAAACAAAATCTTGCAATACATGAATATAGCGATAGGAATTCGTGTACGTAAAGTAGCGCCACATTCTCGTTTTCAATGTTCTATTAAACCTTTCGACTACAGTCGCCTTAACGTCAGGATTGTTTGTCGTATAGTAATTGATTTGATGCTTGTTAAAGAATTGCTGGACACTTCTCGCAATAAACTCCTTGCCTTTATCGGTCTGTATACTTTGAGGCACCTGACCGCATGTTTGAAAAATATCCGAAAATGCATCGATTATTGAACTTGCAGTTTTCAGCTTCAGGGCTCTTGCCCACGCCATCTTGCTAAATACATCGATAACCGTCAGAATATAATTATATCCGTCATTGTATTTACTTAGATTTCTCATATCGCAAAGATCCGCTTGCCATAACTCGAAAATGTTACCCACAATGTACCTGTTTCGAGTAAAATTTCTCACTACAGGTTTATGCATAGTGTACGTCTCTTGTTTCTGTAGCCACGCTTTAATATCTTCACTAGAATGCTGATTTTTCAATGTAGAAAGTAAAGAAGCGGCTCCTACAAAACCAGCCGGATGTGCAGGATCATAATATACCACTTCCATAATTACAGTTTGAATGTGTGCCAACCACGCGGAGGATTGAACCTTTTAGATTTTCTTGCTGTTAATGGACTTTCTTGTTGAGACGAAGAACTCAATTCGCCGTCCGTTTCAGAGATGTCTCCTTTTACTTCCAGTTTTGGCAATGGTCGATCCGTGACGTTTCGTCTTTGTTCGTTACCGATAAGTTCGTGAGGTACATTAATTTCATGCATGTACGATGCAAATTTTTGCCATCCTTGTGGATTTGATGTTTTCCGGGGTCGTAGCGTGTCGTGAACTAGATCGATAATATTCGAATATGGGACGATTTCTCCTTTTATTGTAACTGCGCCTCGTTTGTCCCATCTAACATCTCCAGATGCGTTCAATATACGTAAAAAGTTTTCTCCTTTCTTCTTGAACGTTTCAGGCAGTGTGGATACAATATCGGTATTTGAAAGTCCTTCCGCCTCCCCCTTCTCCTCCTTTGACTTTGACTCAATTGCTGTACTAACAGGTTGACGTAGTTGACCAGAAAAATGCAAATACCTTTGAAGCACCTGATTGTACTGTTGCCATTTGTCATGATCGGATAAATTCAGCTTTAGCACATGTTTCATTTCATCGTCCAACTGTGACAAAATGTTATTTTGCGTACTTCCCGCGCTCTTTAACTGCTGTATAAATTCTTGCGGTACGAGAACCATTTTCTGTGCGTACTCCATACTCATTGAAAAATACTTCCCAGTACACTACCAAGCAGAGGTGCTAATAGAAGTGGTAGAAATGCACCCCCGTTCTGCACTAATATCTGCTTCTTCTTTTTTATAGGCTCGCCTTGTTTAACCAAACGTCTTAGCGTTGTTTTGTGACAAGAGAGCCGACGCTTCTGTTGCTTCGATAGCGGTACATTGCCTTTTAAAGTATTGTAAATGCACTCGCAAATACAATGAACCTGTTCGTCGTCTAAACACTCTAGCAAAGCAAGTCTTTCCTTATTACCCAGTTTTAATAATGCTCGAAACAATTCGAGATTATCTTCAGACAACGTTGTTCTTTCAGCCATCACGGTTTAAGAATGGCAAATTTTTCATGAACTGAGACTTTAATACCTTTTTTGGGTACGTAAATGCACCATGCGCCATCTTCTCCTTCCTCTCCAAATATGGACGTTCTGTAACGCAATGCATCCGGTGTGTCTTGTTTCAAGTCAAACATCAAATATCCGTGCGGTTTGGATGTTGCATCTTGGTACGCCTCCTCCAAAAACTTTGAATTTTCAGGGTAAATTTGTCGCGTTAAATGTTTTATTTGTGCTCGATCGCGAGGATTCTTAAATAAGATTATATAGTGAGTATTGAGAGAAATATCTCTTTGGCCTCGTCCTTGATGGAAAACGTTTTGCGTTAGAAAGAAAACACTTAGATTTCTGTGGTGACATCCTTTGGTAAAAATATCAACTACCGAAGAATTGGATTCACGCATCAAATCGTCAATTATTATTAGCACCGGTTCCAATCCATCAAACATATTCATATCGGGCAAACCTTGCTGAAACTCAACCGATGCACTTAATTCCGTGTACAGTGCCTGCCATTGGTCGTAGAACCAATAAACCTTCTTAAAATTAGTATTGCACAATTTCGACATTTGTTTAAGAAAATTAACTATAAAATAGGATTTTCCACAGCCTGATGGGCCTGCAACGATCGCAGAAAAAGGATGCTGAAACTGACTCGCCATTTCAGACACTAAATTGCAACTGAGTACTGGAGAGAATTTGAAACATCTTAAATACACTCTCACATAAACAACAAAATTAAATAAAATCTTTTTATTGTGGAAAACATTTTTCATCTTTACTAGTCCCATCTGTTGATTCTTTTTCTTCTCCTTCAGATTCCTCCTCTTCTGAAAATGTGATTCCGTAAATTCCTGTATGAAGACAACACCGAATAAATAAATAAACAAATATTCCCAGCCCCAGGTTACGACGAAACCAACAAACAACTCCAACCCTCAGGCGCGACTGTTAAAAATTTCCAATATTTCTATGACTAAATATGTTATGCGAAGACAACAAATATTATCAGACTTAGATTACGAGGAATTATAATTTTAACTTCATACAGCATTCCTTAATCAAAATAATTCCATAACAATTACATCATTCAGAAAAATTACATCGCCCAATTCGAAGTACCTATTTTTTGCGACCGAATATAAAAACCCTCACTTAAGACCCTCAATCCATAATCTTAATTCAATATCAAAGTCAAAAAGACACTACATGATTTTATTTACCCAAATCTAAAATCAAATCTCATCAATTTAATTTCAGCATCCGAAAAATAACCAACAGACGCTACATCTTAGACCAAATCACCAAAATCATCATCTTAAATCAAAAAAAGTATGCGCATCTTGTCTAGATTAAGATTACACACAATGTTACGCAACAAGATTACAGCATTCTAAGCGACTCAGATTACATAAGATTACACACAATCTCACACAAGATTTACAGCATCCATATTAATCATCAGTCACGTAATCGTCAAGGTCAAAATCACGCCGACCACGTGAGCCTTACAGTGAAGGGAAAAAGGGGCGGGGCTTGTGACGTCAGAAAAAGTGGAGGGGCGAGGTGTCTCACTTCTACTCTCGTTTTAGATCTCACAACTTTCCAATCAATAACCAGTAAACAGCTTTCCAACCTACCTTTCTTAATTACAAATCGACAACAACCTCCTTTTTCCTCTCCTCGTATTTTTTCCCTTGTTATTTAAATCTGAAGATAAATTGAGATGATTAAAGTTTGGTATTCGAAACGAGTCCGCGAGCTCCGTTTTTAACCTACATTTAACAAAATTTTCCCAATTACCGAACTTTATTCCCCGTCAAAATTATTAGTTTAAAAGTTTTTTCATGAAGATGCACGGTCCTACGTTATTGGTGTAAAGCTAAGTACAGAATTTTGCGTTTTAAGGACGAGTTGTTAACACATTTTTTATTACATGTCTTCTAAATTAGAAATCATACAATTTTAAGTGAATTTACTGCCTTTTACCACGTACATACCAAAGTTATGTTGCTCGTAAAGTTGGAAGAACACGAGCAAGTTTATGTAAACACAATTTAAATGCAAGACGGTATACTGAAAGTGGAAATTTTCGGCTTAAAGCAGCGAAATTAAACAGAAAGTAGTTTTTAGTGTAGATACTCTCCATGTCTCCATGTAAAATCTGTAAATTAACATTTACGTATTTTCAGTCCGGAGCTGTCTCTGTTTAGCTGCAAACGAAAGCGGTGAGTGCTTAATGTGACTCCCCCTATTCCTTTAAATCTTTTGATGTATCCAAAGGAAGTGCAGTGATTTAAACCCTACGCACGTTAGATTTCTATGTGGTATTTGTCAAGCATGAAAGTTTAGATTTTTCCTTTTTCACAGGATTTGTCTAAATTTGGCCACGTCGAATTTTAGAAGCCATAAAATGTAAACTTAAGGCTTACCGAGAAAAAAGAAACCCTTCGTTGAACAGTATTGTCCTTAACATAGGTACAATACAACCTTATTTTTTAACTGATGGATACTTCCCCCATCTGGACTCCAAGGGATTTAGAAGACTACGAGTTCCCATGGTAACTGATCACCGAAGTTTGTGCTGGCTACAGTTAATAGAAAAATCTACTTAACGGTTATCTGCGGCTACAGCAGTTTCCATTGATAGCTTTTACACGCTTGGAAGGAGCCATCCGTCAGGGAGCGTCTCTCGAGGGTTGATCAAGAAGAGTTAGACCGCGCCTCTGCTGCTAGTCAGTCCAGTCCTGGTTTATTACTGACTGGTTTGGTTTAACCAGGAATACGAGGCAACATGTACACAGTTCAAATCAGGGTTTGTTTAAAGGAACGCTCCTCGAAACTATGTTCATTATAAAAACCTCCAGGCACAAATTTGCCGTAGTTCACTCACGCCATGTTGAGACATGGAAGGGAATTGATAGTTCCTCCCAGTCCTTTCAAACCAGACCAAACAAGGTGGAAAAGTTGCGAACGGCTTCATCATCTAAACATTTAGTAGGAAGTCATCTGAAAAAAATTGGAGCAATCGTTTAACGATCAAAGTTGTGTTATCTTGCAGACAGACGTCTGGTATCTGCATATGGAAAAAATAGACATAAAGCAAGGAGTATCTGCATAATTATCCCCAAAATGTATCAACCCTCGTAAGGTACCGGTGGTTTTAGAAATTACGGAGATAGGAAACCTTGTAAGTACTCGATAATCGATATCAAAGGGGATTAAAATTAAACTGTTTTCTATCTTGCGATTAAGACAGAAATGAAGTTGAAACAGAGAACTCGCTTCAAGAACGAAGGTCTGATTAGTTCAATTCGACTTATTAAAGGGAAGGCATCAATGAGAATGAGACCAATCAAAAATAAAATAGGTACGTACCCAGGATACCACAGAGAGATTGCCACAAGCCCTTTTGGGTCTTTTGGGCAGGAACCAACTTCGGTCTGTAACTCTTCTTTTTCTTAACTGAAACAGCTATACCTGACGTCCAACTCTAGCGCTACAAGCGATGTATCAATTACCGGAGTTATTTCTGGTTCAACCATTGTAGATTTTCAGTTTTGCAGGAAAAAAATAATTCTGCAAAATAAATTAATCCAGGTAACAAAAGGAAACAAAAGGGTTCATTCAGGTTATCGCAGTGAACTCTATGCGAAGCAACTGGAAGGGCCTCGCGCTAATACAAAATTGAGGTCGATTGAAAATATAGGCAACCTGCGAAGCGTAGTATTTCCCTCTCTATCTATTGCACAGATTTCGCATACGCGCTCAACAAGGATAATCTAATGCACACATAT
The DNA here is from genome assembly GCA_036250285.1 of Pyrocoelia pectoralis. NCBI lineage: Eukaryota > Metazoa > Arthropoda > Insecta > Coleoptera > Lampyridae > Pyrocoelia > Pyrocoelia pectoralis. Next base: position 743,951 of record CM070080.1, on the reverse strand, counting down.
CCATTAACCTACAGCGAATGAATGAATTGGAGTGAGAGACTAATACTACAGTATCGTCCTCTCCTACTTTAGCGCCTGCCTCAGTTTAACAAGCACAACGTATATTACCGAGGCCTTTCCAGATGTGTAACATAGAGTTCACTGGGTTATCGACAGAAGTGGCTGGTTATATTTTACTTTTACAGAATCCAGACTCAAGAATTAATCACCTACTTCTGCTGCCCTTTAACTTAGACGGTATTTTGCAATAACTTTATACCTAAGCTTTTAACTAATTTAACCAAAATAATATGGGTACGTTATCCAGAGAAATTATCCAGCGTGTTAATTCAGACACTCATATCACCAATTCAGAAAGGAGAGGGACGGGCAATGTTTGTGATTGTGAACATTTACAACAGGTCCTGTTTAGTTCAGAAGGGAAGCGGACCGGAAAGTTTCGTTTTTCGCCGCGTTCAACCGCTTTTAAATGATAAATCTTGGCAAGAGAAAACTGGGAGGTACCTTATTGTCAGTCGGGATTGTCTCAGTATGGAGAAAAGACCGCTTTTGATCATCGTTGGTAACCAAGTGTCTCTTGAAACGTGAACCCAGCCAGTACAAGTTGCTCCTTTGACCTTTTGATACCGGAAAGGTTGGTAGGTTCGCCTTCTGATCCAATGGCGCTTCGGTTTTTTCAGCAGATTGATCAATTCGGTTTGTAATTTTGATGCTCCCTGTTGCTGCTCCATAAATGCCACCATTTTTATTATTTCTGTCGTTGCCATTCTGGATAGTTTTTGTAGTTCTGTGATGCCTCCACGCCAAATATGTTTCGTTGTTGCTCAAGTGGGTAACTAACTACACTATAATAGCGCAACATAAGCCGAACCTTGATCCTTTTCAACGAACATGCAAACATGACACTTAGCTTGATATAAGTAAGACAAAACAATTAAAACATTTATTATAGTACATTTCAAAACGTGACAGAACATTCTAATGTGTAAAATAACCCAATTACACTGATCTGTAAAAATTTATGGTGCTTTCTTGATACAATAAAAGGAAAAGGGAATTATTTGTGATCGGTAGAATACAAAGTTACCTTAGGATAATTGTAAATGTAATGTACCTAATTCATTAAGTGGTTAATACATTCTGAGGCTAAAGCTCACCTATAGGTACATAAATAATGCATTACTTGCTTTAAATGAAATTTGATAATGCCGTCGGCAGGAAAAGTTTGGCGATTTCATTAAAAGTATCCAGAGTGATGAGTTTAATACAAATAGTGAAGGAAAAGTTTCAGTTGAAGAACAACGGAAAATGAAGGTTTCGGGAAAAGCTTTACTTAACTTCTACGGTCGTTGTTATACGCCGCGAAAGCCTTTAGAATAGGCCAGAAGCTTCTCCTGCTAAGTATACAATGTGATTTATGTCTGTATATTGCAGTCTGCTTACCTAAATTTTTCTAAGTGTTAAACTACAAAACTCCATCTGTGCGAAGAAATTTATCAACGTTACTTTAAGTATTTCGGCGAACCGAAAAAGAAAAATGGCAAAAGGGGTGCGTCGTTTTATCGGAGACAGAAGGATAACACTTTTTGTGAGAGGATATCGAGCTTTCTCGTTTAATTACAAGAGAAAAGCCGTGCGTTTAAAAGAATGTTTCCAGTAGATTAGTTGGTAGTTTTATAACTTCACATCACGTTGAACCCTTGAGAAGCATACTGCCTTTGACTCAAACTCGGGATAAACATCATTAAATTGAACCTAAATATCGATTCCGAGAACTTGGTTTAACCAACTAAGCAAAAGGAAAGCGTCAACGCAATTAATTAGATGCATTAAATACTATTTCATTATATTATACTTTCACGCTGATTATCTTATAAAAAGTTTGCCTTTCATTTTTCTCCTCGTTCCATTTTCCCCTAAAAGATTAAACGTGTAATTTAAAAGCTTTCAAAATGAAAAATTAAACATCGCTTTATCTTCCTCATGTCAACTTTACAATTAGGTATATCATTCAGATAAATAAGGCAACATCGCAATTATCTTTTTTTATAATTTAACTCTAGTCGCGTCGTCCTGACAGTGATATATTATTTTATATATAACACAAAACAGAAATTGTGAAAGGTAGGTGTACTTGAGTACTTGTAATAGTTGACGCGAGACTCTCGTAATTCTTAGTGCTCCCAAAAGGTTTCACGCACATTTCTTCCCGACGAAAACTCTCTTTCCATTTTTTTCCGTCGAAAATTCGCCGATTAAAATGATAGAATTAACTGTGAAAATGACAAAAATTCAAGTGTAATCACTGGAATTGATGAATTCGGGAAAATTTTCAGAAGGTATTGATTTTTCCGTTTTTATTTCAAATTTAGTTATGATTCACACATTTGTTATAGCTCACTTTGACATTAAGTTGAATCCTTCCGACTTTCAGTTCTAAACTTTAATTAATGTTGTTATTCTCCTTCAAAGTTTCTTTTACCTTCAAACGACAAAAAAATACAATCGCAAGAGAGAGGTTGAGAAATAGCAAAGTGCTAGTTTTGTAGGTTCAATCGAAATATAAAAACAGGACAAGGCGCGTGATTTAATCAAGGAAGTGTCATAAAATATGAAACTGACTTTGAAGACAGGAACCAGCGACACACTCACACAGAACAATAAAAGCTTCAAACAATTTAGACAATAATCGAAAATCGGACAAATAAATTACATTGAAACTTTCGAATGTTTGTCCTAGTTGGAAAAATATGGGCAAGGTCAAAATTTCGTTGAAAATATGTACCTACAGAGGATGTACATAAATTTCAAGTGTCAACACTGAATTCCCGTTCGATTCTACTTTATCCTTTTAAAGTACAGGCTTGAAAATATATTTGGGTCAAGTGGCTATTATACCTATCCCTTCGTTCTAATTGCAGAATTTAACTGTGATCGATAAGCAATAATTTTCTATATTACTTCCTTTGTGTAGCATTTTTGTTGAAATTAGTCGTTTGCCGAGCACTCTTGTTATTTAGTTATTGTTTAGGACTCCCTGCTGCAATACAAATTAATTATAATAATAACACTTAAATGTTTATAAGAAAACTCGACACGTTTCGACACTATATGCCATTATCAAGGGTAACAGGTTGTGACAAATTAAAATTGGAAAAGAGTTGCCAAAATGCAATGTTATGGGAAATCTGTGGTGTACTTATCATCAACTCTCCTTCCACGAAGGCATAAAATTAAGATGAAGTTCAACTAGCACAATAAATAAAAATAAATTCTGTAGACTTTGAAAGTTGAAAGTATTGAACTTCATAGTCTGGGTTTCTAGACATACCACACCAAGAAATAGTTTGATCTTTTGTGTGTAATCATAGTATGTTTGTGTTTTAGTATGTGCTTTTTTATGACAATAAATCTAACAAAGACCTCCTAAACGTTATATCTTCACAACCCTTGTCTAATCACCCAACTTCAAAAAGTTGGTTACTAAATTCGTCCGAATGTCTGTGTGTCTGTGCGTTGGTCGATGTTACAGGTTTTAGAAAGCTGGAAGTGGTGTTATCTTATAGGAAATTCTTTACTGATTCCAAATATCTGGTAAATTTTTTGATCGGATCACCCGTTCGCCGTCGGGACGCCATTAAAGTCAAAATATACACCCTTGAATATCTCGAGAACGACACATCCAATTATAAAATTTCCTTTATTTTTTAAAACCCATTGAGTCGTGATACGTAAAGATCACCCTCACCCCCCTGTGCGGTGGAGTGGTGGTGAGTTTTGGAAACTTAAATGGGAACGCCTATTTTTTATTGCACTTTTGGATTCTCAATAAAAAACTATTTTCAAATTGCAAATTTCACCCTCAACTGCAACCCCTTTTTGGAGGTGGAAAGGGGGAAAATTGCACGTCCGCAGAAAAACGATCTTTTTACTTTTTTTTCCTCCAACATTTTTTCGTGATTTACAAATTCTCCGTCACCCTCTCCGCTCCCACCTCTCTTAAGGGCGGAAAGAAAAACAATGACTCATTTGTGCAAAATCCAGGGTTCTTGTGTCTGAGGTGGGGGGGGGGGGAGGTAGTTATATAGATATATATTGTACATAGTATATGCCATAATTAGTTACAGATTTGAAGTTGGTTGAAATTAGCATTCTATAAGAATTCGCGCCTTTTGATACCGTACTTGTTTTAATTTGTCACATTCTGTTACCCTTGATAAATCAGTGTCGAAGCGCATCGGGTTCTATTTTAAAAAAGTTAGTACAGAACGCTCAGTAACACCGAGAAGTTGACATAATGTGGTTACAATGTTGGAAGAACTGCAACACCTATGGCCTTTGAACATAACACAACAAACAGCAAAACCATAATAATGCGTTTCGACAGCTGAGCTGCCAGAAATTATTATTGTTTCTTTTGTGTTATGTGGTTACGTTCTGTGCTGTAAGAATTGAATGGAAGCTGCAAGAATCGATACCCAGAATGGAGACAACCATCATTCCCACATTTAAAAATCTGAAATTACATTTAAAAAAGCATTGAGCATTTACTCAAGTCAAATCACGTACTAGTGTGAGTAAGTGGGGGAACTGCACTGCAAACTGTGCTCAAGAGCCAAATAGCTAGGCAAATCGCTCCATTCCATTTTAAAAAGACAGAAATATAATCCGTATATCATATTAGCCATGGTTTGAGGCGAGAAGATGGTAGGTACCTAGTAGATTTTCTAACAATGAATCAATATTAATAACTAGGATTTTAATTTTTTAATAATTTTAATAATTCTCCAATAAGCTTGCAAGGAAATGAAGAAAATTCAATTTTTTCGCTTCAGCTTTTGAACGGAAATTTTTTTAAACATTCAAAGTGATTTCTAGTTGACCTTAATATACATTTGGTCCCGTTTAAAAAGTCATTATTATTACCTTTTACAAAATGGTTCTACTACCAGTCTAATCCTGTAAGATAAAAAAAGGTTAAGTGAATTGGTTGTACGATATGTAGAAACATGAAACGAGATAAAAATTATATTACACGAACCCCTACGAAATAAAATTATCCTTTTGATCTCTCTTCAAACATTTCTCGTTAAAAATTATTTACTTTACATTATACAACTTTTCTAAAGAATTCAGTTATTCAGCTAACCACGAAACAAATACGTGGAAAAAACAGATAAGAGTAATCTATCTTAATTCTTTATTTACTAATGATCTTAAAATAGAGCATCTGTCACTCAGAATCACTTCCAACTTGTTTAACATTTTCTATTTTACGTTCTAAGTTTTGCATACACTGCTGAAGTATTTTTAAAACCCTTTTCCTTTCAGTATCTATTTCGTCATTCTTACAGGAGATGTCATCTAATTTAAGAATGTTGTTAACTAAAACTTGGTGTAATTCTTCGTATTCTTTATTTTTTGACGTGCTGGAGAAGTTGATCACTTGTTCTTTCAGTTTCTTCGTTACTTCTTCAACATCCCGTATTTCGCGCAATTGAATTGAAGTTGCATCTAACGGTGGCACGATTGCTTCTACAACGCCCTGTATTTCATGCGATTGAAATGAAGTAGCGTCTAAGGATGACGCTGCATGTTCTTGCACCGTCTCGTTGAAATGTGGGTCTGATTTACTTGTATCTTCAGTTGATTTGTTATCTAAATCCGGTTGCTCGTCTACACCAGACGGTAATTCCACGCCTTTATCTTGGTTTAATTTCCTTTCGTTAACCTGCACTTCGACCACTTCCTGCACTACAGTTTCAATCGTCTCATCTTCCTTGCACAAATCTTCGAGTGGGTTCGAATTTTGAGGGAGTTCTAGATCCTGCGTAGATTCCTTCGCTTCCTCCGCAATGATGGCACTCAATGTCTTGACAATAACAGTTTCCTCGTCTTGGTTACTTATACTATCCCTGGGATGAATCTCTCCTCTTACCATTGCCATGATCAAATCTTCCTGCATCTTCCTTTCCTCGTCACTAATTTGTGGCGGCGGCGATGGCTCCTCGCGCACCCCAACGTCCTCAAACACTTCAGTTTTAGTTTCGTCAATACGTACCGTCTTAGCATCTTCTTTTTTCACATTATCAATTTCACTTATTGGCCCAATTATTTCAATATCACTTTTAGCAAACACGTTATTGCCCGATTCGGTTGTTGTAATATCGTGACTAACACTGTTCGATGTTCTCTTCTTATTCGAAACTTTCACATTTTGCCCAATCTTTTGAACGTTGTAAGAAGTTGAGAATAACCCTCCCATCTTCCCTTTATTTCACACAGAAGAAATTGGATCAATTTAACGTACTTCAGTTGATTATAAGAAAGTGAATGTTTTTACAATGGAGGTTATCGCAAAAAAAACCGTTTTATCGCGTGATATGGTTTGTTTACCGTAGATAACAGCATAGTTCACATTATTCTGTCGACTATTATGAGTAATTAAAATACTACAACGTATTTTTTTTAATATAATTACCTACTCATTTTTTAACTTTAGAGCATTTAAACAATCACGAATTTCGGCGAGGGCATCGTTTTGCATTGCGATCACGTTTTCGTCAAACTCTTCGTTCTTTACGCTATTGACGTCCATCATAATCTTCATCAAGCTTCGGTATGAATCAGTGCAGTCGGTATTTTCTTCTATTTGGATTTTAAATTGATTTACTTCAAGCATTATCAGCTTGATCTGTGAAATGCTCTCGTGTTCGTAGTCGCACTGCAGATCCCCCAAATCACTGTGTTCACTATTTGTGGTGCGCTATTTTACAGCAATAATTTCGAGTGAGTAAAACGATTATCAAATTTCGTTCAGGCTTACCGGGTGATTCACGGCGCGAGCGGTTGGATTATCAACTACGTCCAAATGGGAAATTGAACCCTCCAAGCTAGCGTTAGATGAATCCGAGGGAACACCCTACAAGTTTAATCTCAATTCGCATAAGGCACTTAATTCATGTATACTACATGAGAATTATTCGACCTATCCAACAACTCTTCAGTCATTCTCACTCCGCCTTCTTCTACAATCGTAGCCTCATTGATATCGTGTGATATTCTAACATTTTCGCATGTATTTTCGTTTTCAAACGAATTATGTACGTTTTCCTCAAAGCTGGACACGTCAGCAAACTTCTCCTACAAAAAATTGTCCCAATGCAATAATAATCAATTACTTGATTACTCTTACGCGAGGTCCATCCTGACTTCCTGTACGGCTACAGTCCCTTTCGTCACGCCCATCTTCTTTTACCTGAAAATTACGTGGAATTAATTGTATTTTCGCATACATTTTGGCTTTCTTGCTTCAAGAGAATGAATTAAAATATCCGGAGTAGACTGAAGCAATTGGTTGGGCAAGGTGTGAGGAAGCTAAAAGAAGATTTAAGTTTCAAGCTTCGTGTTTCCTTACTTACTTACATTTGCTTTTCCGACCTGATTTCCCAACTCACTTGGTTCACGTTGTGTGCCGACCTCTTCGAAAGTGTTAAGAGAAATTCGCTAAAAAAATACAAGTGAGGGCAACATTTCTTTTTGACCAACTTACAGGTTGTGATTGGTGATCTCGAGTTGAAGATATCTTAAATTGGTGGTGATCTACAATTAGCAATTACGAATAACTACTTACACTATCAGCAGTTGACAAGATGATATCATAAAACTCTTCTGCATCATAAAATATGTCATCATCCGAATAGTTGTAGGAATTCATCCGTTTACGAGCTACAGGATTTTCGTCTTCAGAACTTGTAGTGGAATCCTCCTCAATTGTTTGAAGCTGTGTCAAGAACTCTTGTAAGCTTTTTGATGATGACATCACATTATCCTGTCGAGTCAATTTAGGTCGTTTCATTACCGAGTCTTCGTGCCATAATGTTTTATTATTCTCAGACCAGTTAACTTGAGGAACTGATTGGGATCTGCGCAAATTATGCTTGTCTTCATCTTCAATTAAATCCCCATAAATTTGGCTAGAAGATAAGCATATAAACGAAATTGCTCTTCTTTCACATTTATTGTTCTTCAGATCTTCTTTAAAACTATAAGATCCGCGCTTAGATAATTTAATACCCATATTTAAAATGGAGACTGAATTCAATTATCCAATCATCCAAGAATGCGATTGTAAAATTTATCAACAAAAGATTAGATATCGCTTAATTCCAATTTAAGGTGCCATCTATTAAGAACGTGAAATTTTATTATCTACAGTTTTCCCAAAGTTGTATGAGCAGGCGACCACCAAAACAACAGTCACTTAAGTAATCTCTTTAATTTTATCATGCAGTTGACAAAATAGTAATTCAATAAGTAAAAAAAATGTGCCCTCAAACCACTGTTGCACCCCCAATAACTCTATTGTCCAATGTTGCCATGCTCCTTTGTATCATCTGCATCGCCTGCTGTTTTGCGCCCTTCAAATCCGAATTTCCCAAGTAATCGATTTTATCCAACTCCATCATTAATTGAATGAGTACTTCATCTAGACGACAATAATTCTTATCATTTTTAACACCTACGAATCGTTTCACTTCTTCCGATGTTTCCATAATGTTCTTCCAAATTTCATCAATCTTCTCTCTACTTTTCAGTTTCCTGTCGATTAACCTCCTGCAACCCTCCAAATCGTCCAAAAGTTGTTTTCTAAGCTCTCTCATATGGATCACATTCCCCACTTCAATGTTCCCCAGTAGTTCTCTTAGCTCCACCACTTTATTAATGAACGTTGTGGAATCAGAGGGTTCGGTATCAATTTTACATTTCAAATCCGCCACGCGGTTTCCTATTTCTGCCAGTTCCTTGGTGGGATCTTTTACCTCAACGTCGTCCCTCTTCGTCTTATCGGCAAAATACTCCAGAAGCTTGACGATATAAGCTTCATATTGTTCCTTACTTACCACGATCGACTTGTGTCCCGCATCGTCAATCACTTTAAGCTCATTCAAACACTTGGAGAGCTCCTCCTCAATTTTAATGTACTCCGAGTCCTTGTACCTTCCTTCAAACTCCTCAGTCCTCACCTTAATTTCGACCAATCTGTCTCTAAGCACGTTAATTTTGCGATGAGGTGATTCGTGCGACCTTTCCGCAACCATTTCCGGTTTGGACGATCTTTCCTCGAGAATTTGTAAGTATTTGTGTATTTTTTGCTTAGTTTGAGTCTTGGCATTTTCGAGCTTCTCATCACCGTTCGTATTGATATTGTCTAATTTTTGTGAACATTTTTGCAAGCTCTCCTGGATTTGTTTGAATTGTAATCCATCGTAAACGCCACTAAACCTTTCAACTTGCGACTTTAGTTTCTGAACATCTTCGATTACGTTTTTCGTTTCGTGCGAAATCTGCCGCTTGATATCAGCGATTTCTTTGTTCATTTTTACCTTCGCTTGGTTTTCGGCTAGTTTTGTCTCGAGCTCTTGGTGATATAGCTGTATTTGCCGTATCTTGTCCTGTTTAATGGCAAGATTGTCATGGATCAGTTGAAGCTTGGCCAAGCAATCCGATAACCCTTGCTTGATTTTTGTGTAGTTTAGGTCCTTTGTAACTCCATTGAAGGTTTTAATTTGTTGGCGGAAGTATAAGATTTCAGCGTGAATGTCCATTACCTCGCAAGCCTTAGAGCTTCGACAAGGATTTTCCTCTAACATTCGAAATGCTTCCAAAACCGTTTTAAGGGCTCTTCTTTTGTTACTTTCGATTGTATCGCTTTTTTTATTGTAGTCAATTTTCTCTAGAGAGTTTCTGCATTCCTCCAACTTAGTGCGAAAGTGTTCGTATTCTTTATCGTTTTTAGTGCAGTTCGATTCTTGTATTTCTTCCAGTATTGCTTTTGCTTGCAGTCCAATACGTTGCATTTCGCCTATAGCCTTAACGGTTGGTTGTGCTTTAATTTCAGTGTAAATGGGGTTTGGAAGCTTTTTAACCTCATCAACTGTATCTAAAATTTTTACAGTTACGAGACTACCAGTGCTTTTACGTTTTTCAATAATATCTAAAGAGCGAGCCTTCTCACTCATCCCACTTGACATTTTTTTAAGGATATCAACCAATGACCTAGATGTATCCAAACTCATGACTTTATGGTCCAGTTCACAACTCAGTTTGTTCCACTGATCTTCAAATGCTCTGGCTTTGACTAAAAGTAAATCTTCCGATTTGCTTTCAACATCCTCATAGAAACTGTGAGAGATACAATTCTCATTCAATATCTTTAAAGCTGTTTGGATCTCGGTGATGCTATCCTGTTTTCTTCTTCGAACGGTTTCATCTGTGTCATCGATTTCTGATAACCTTGTCCAAATATCTCTCAGTTCTTGATCTACGCTCACATAGGTTTGGTCAGATGATCGTCCTCTAAAACCAACCGCATTTTCTTGTAACTGCTTGATCCTATTAGCTTGTTCGTTCAATTTACCAAGTGATTCAAACTGCCTTTGACTTTCTTCCGCTCTGTTACTTAATTCTTCTAGTGTATTCTTTATTTTTGCAACAAGATGTTCTTTTTTATTTCTCTCCTCGCTGCTAATACACTCAAGGGGATAAACCATGGACCAATAGCTTTCCAACTCTTGTTGTAAGCTTTTATATTTACCATCACTTCTAGTACCATTAAACATTAGTGCCTCTCCCCCCAACTGTTCCAGCTTCTTATCGATATTCTCCATGGTTTGCAAACTTGTACGTTTACTTTTTCTAATTTGGTTATTATACTTAATCAACTTTTTACCAATCGCCGCCTTTTTCTCGCTCAGAGGAGTATGATTGTCAACGACAATCATCTCTAGATCAGTGTACAGAAGTTGAATTTTTTTCTTGAGTAACTTCAGTTGATTGTGGTCATCCAGTTCAATACACAGCTTTATGTCGCGTTCTAATTTCAGCGCACTTTCTTCGATACAACTTAGAGTTTCTATGGGTTTGGTACTTGCGTCCGTGATCTGTGGTGGTTCGCGAATCGCCTTAGTTTTGTGTGTATCCTCGTGGGCCTTCTTAAGCTGATTACTGCATTTGTCCAGCTTATTCGCAATGTCCAGTTTCTGCTCGCCTAGCGGAGTTTGATAGTCAACGGCAATCATTTCTAGATCCTTGTACAGAAGTTGAATTTTCTTCTCAAACAACTTAAGGTTGTTTTGGTCATTCCGTTCAAGGTTGAGCCTTATGTCATGTTCCAGTTTAAGGAGCTCCTGATGAAGGCGATTGAGGGTTTTTGCGAGTTCATTGTCATCGCCTTGTTGGCGAGGTGTAAAGGACTGAATGAAAGAATGTGATTCAACTGCGGCTGAGTCTAGTGTTTGCTCGTTAAACTCAACTCGATTCTCAAGACGTTTTAAACAATTCTGTATTTCGCCCAAAGCTTCGTCGCATTTATTTCGAGTTTTTTGTTTTGAAGATGTTGTTTTCGTTTCTTGAAAGTCTTTCGAGATAGTCGTTAGGATTTGTTGAATTTGTGAGTACCTTTCGCTTTGTCTATTACCACCAAATAAATCAATTTCCGTTTTCACATTATCTATTGCTTCAAATTTGGTTTGTAATTCATCACGTTTTGACGATTTTCCAGAGTTCCTGTTCGCTTGGCTAAAGGAATTTCGCCGTAGTTGCGGTTCTCGCGATTGTGCCAATCCCATTTCGCCTAAAATGTCAATATTGGTTATCACGCTTGTTGATCACTTATTACCTTAAATTTCTTATAAGGGGTCTCAGATCATCCTTTATTGGGCCACTTTTTACACAAACCACCGATTAATACCACTAAAAACCCTTTTTTTACAAAAATTGTGTTGCCAATAATATTATGACTAACGCGTTTCAACGGTACCTAATCTCACACTAGGTGTATTTAATAAAGATAAGATTATAGCATTACTTTGTTGACTGGTTTTATTAATCTGGTACATTTTTTTTAATATTAAATAACCTTTTATATTTTAAAGTATTGCCAAGAGAACTTCCTCACTCCCTCATAAAAGCACATACGAGGTTTGAGCAGAGTAAATACGAAATTTAACGCAGAACTGAAAGGTGACGGTAAATTCGTCCTTTTAAGGATTTTGATCTTTGGAAAGTAAGCAACATCCGTGCTTATTTGATTGAATGTGTTATGAGGGGTAAATATTTTTTGATTCATCTCACAAAAGCTTTTCTAACTAATTTATTGAGGTTTGATGATCTAAATAAAAAAAGATATAAGTAGGAAGGTATGAAATTGTACTAATTTTAAGTAGTTCCAATTACAATATCTCCTTTTGGAACATTTTCGATAACACTACTTAGAGTAGGTCTACTTAAGCGATCTAGAATACTCATTAAGTCTTGGATTCGTTGAATTAGTATCTTCTTATCTTGTTTAAGGACGGGATTATCATTAGTGTCAAAATTATCCAATTTAATCAAATTTTGTACAAGTCTGTCATGTATTACATCATACTCAAAGTCGCCTTTTGTACCGTGATAGTATTTCATCGCATTCTCCAATTCGTCCACACAAGAGGCAACCTTTTCTATTGTATTCTGTTCAATACTTATCCGACTAACATTTGTTATTACTCCGTTATCTTCCACAATTGAAGTTGAGTGAAAAACGGTTTTCGAACTGGTTGAGTTGACATAGCTGGCTCTAATTTCGGCAAACTCTTCTTTGGCAATTGGGCTTGTAGGGGACGTATTCTTCAACATCTCTTGTGATACTCTTGGCATTGCTGGAATGACTTGAACACCAAACTTGATTTTCGGACTTTCGGGTGGAGTATTTCCAATGACTTGCGATTTACGCATTTCAACCACCTCTGGGGCGTCTGGAGTATGTACCTGCACCACCTCGGAACGGTCCTCACCAATGTCCACTTCGTTAATTGGAATCTTGAACTTCTGCTCAAATTTTTGTCGAGTCTCCTCAAGCTCATGTAGAATTTCTTCATACTTCTCTCGATGTTTATCTTTAACTACATCTGAAATATTTTTCAACTCCTTTTCCACCGTCTCCAATTCACATTGTAATTGCTCACAATTTGCGTCGTCCAACTTTCTTTGAATTTGACTTAATTTTAATTTGGATTTTTGAAATAGGCCCCTTTGGCTGCTGCGACCAATTTTCGAAAGCGATTTTTTACGTTGAAGTTGGGGTTTTGCAATTTTACCCCCCATCACTTGACATTCTACAATTTAAATTTGCAATAGTAAATTTATAAAAAAAACCTCACCTTTTTGTATGCAGATAGAAAATACCTGATAGATTAAACATGGTGGTGCGAAGGTAAATCATATTTTAGATAAGGACGTTTATCTCATATTAAATACACAAGGTGTAACTTAGATAATGCTAAATATAGATAGTAGACTAAAAAATTTAATTACGAGGGTCGTCCCATTTGTGTTATAATTTTTTTTGGAAAACGCATATCGTTGTTCCAGTTCTTTTATCTAAACCTCCCCATTTACTAGAATTTGAAAATAAATCTTCTAAACTAGGTATTTAATTAAAGCCAGTTACGAAAACAGAAAATTAACTGCTGTCAAAAAGGAAAGGGCTCTTCGATTGGTATTCCTTAAACCACTATCTACATCTCTCCCTATTATCGAATTATGATCTCCCGTAGTTATTATCTTTTCTCTTAATAAGTCCATTGTTTCTTGCAACTCATTGTAAAGTTCTATTTTTTTTTCTTCTTCCAGATTTATTTGTACGCCAATTTGTAAAGTTCTATATACATACAATTATTATACATCACATTTTTAATTTTTCTTTCTTGCGTTACCTTTTTTTGTATTTTAGCTCATCTTCTGTAACTCTTCTTCTTCTCCATTTTGTTCACGAGTGTTCTGTTGTTCCTTTCATTTTTTTACCTTTATTTTGATTCATTTAATTGTTTGCTTTAAGTCTATTTGAATTTCCTCAGGAATCTTATTGTTTTTTCCCGTTATTTCTTTCAGTTCTTTTTCTTTAAAATGTTTTACTAATTCCCCACATACTTGTTCTATCCAAATTGTTAGATAGGTGGTGAAGAAAATGTATTTACCAGATCAATTATTCAAGTCTGAGTTTGGTAGTACTTATCTATGATGTGTACATTCGTTGCTAGATTTATGATGAAAGTGAGTAAAGAGTGAATTGGAACGGTTGAGTTACATATGGGAGGAAAAGAACAGGCAGTGGTCACGGGGGGGGGGGGGGGGGGCAGGATATTGTAGAAGACAGTTCGATAGAGAGCTGAAATGATTTCTGGCGAAACAAGAAACTTCTAAACGTAAATAATGACGAAAGAACTTCGGGCCAGTTCATCGTATAAAACATTGTAAAAAAGAAACTTACACGTACACGATGCAATGAAGGCGAAACGCCGAATACTTCTGTTGATCACTGATGGTGGCATGCACAACGTTTTCTTTATGAAGTGGAAAATTTTTACTATCGCCAACTATAAAAAGGGGTTTAAAGGCAATATCGCTTCGAAAATCATCAATCGAATCTACTTTCCATCTTCGACACCACGGAGATGGCGGAAATTTGCACTATTTGGATGACGCCAATAGTATTCGGATTTTCAGAATGTTTGGGTCAAAAATGTCTCAACGAGAAAAACAATCCTAAGACCATACACTAAAGCTATTTTAAGCATTTTTTTGTCTAGTTTGTGATATTAATCAAAATACGTATTATGGATGGATCGAAAACATTCGAAGGATCCAAAGAACTGAACTTCTATATTACACAACCACTAGGTACATTTCCTACTGTATTCCAGTTAGAATTGGTAGGATTAACGCTTAGTACAAGAAAAATAAAACTATTAGAACTTCCAGTGACAGCAGGGCTGCCCTGCAGGCATAAAATTACCTCTAGGTTGTTTTCCGAATGGTTGTTAAAAACAGTTTTATATTTTTCACATTTTAAGAGAGAACTTCTAATCTCACTCTGTATATTTGTATGTCTTTTAGTTTTCTCTGCTCTGTTAAGATCTCTTTTTTATGGTTCAAGTTTTCACGTTCATTCGAATCGACTTTTAATGTTTTTACCGTTGGATTCTCCTCTAATTTGCACCTGTATTTTATTAAAGATTTCTTGTACTTTACATCTAAATTGGTACTATTTCTCCTTTTCTCATTGCTTTATTGAAGACATTCACTGCTGTTTATTTGTATTTTTGTAGTGTCTTCCAGCTTGCATTTTACAGATTTTACTTTTCCATTTTCATCGTTAATTTCGTTTCACTTAAAGTGCCTTCTTCATATCGTCGACCTTACCTGGTATTATCCTTAATATCGCCTCCATTTTTCTTTTTGCAATTACTGTTTCTCCTTTGTAGTGTTAGAGCTACAGCACAATGTTTCCATACTATGTCTAAACATTGAAAACATGAATTATTCACGCGGTAATGTTTATGAGTACTTCCACTGTACATTAGGACCCTTTTCTCGCCCTTACTGGAAAAACTATGATTTACTGAGAAAACTTCACGTTGTAAACTGAAACGCCCAGTAAATTGGATGGAATAACCCTTTAGTTACTTGTTCTATAAAAAATTAGTCAGAGAAACTCTTTGATGAAACATATTATAATTTTCTAGTATTCCATGTGGATTTTTCTTGAAACTAAATTGAGAATAAATGAAATCGACTTACTATACTTCTTTAATTTATCGATAAAACAACAGAGATTAGTTTGTAATGATAAATATGTACAAACAAAATAGAAATTTATTAGGGAAAAAGTAAGAAATTTCGTCGGATTTACTTGCAAAGAGAAACTGGATTTTATTAATCACTTGGGATTTATCCATAAATTTTTTTTATTTTAGCAATTACGTCAATCGGAAATTAATGTGATTTGAAATGGAAATTCAAAGAATTTTGAAATGCATTTGGCTGTTTAATTAATGATTTTCTTCCTGTTTTATTCTTAATGGATTTGTCCTGTTGACTGATATAAAATTGGCAATTCCTCCCGGTGCATACAATTGTATTTTTTTCCACTTCTACCGCCCTGTGAAAGAATTAGATCAATCGTAATCGGATGGCACTTTCAATTTGTATCCATTTCTTCTTTTTTGCCCCTTTAGTGGTTTGACGTTTTCAAATTTCAATATAGGTACGTATTTTATCTTCTCACTTCTCAGCCACACTCTATTCGGTTACGTACCTACATTTTCCGTTTAAAGGCTGTCTATTCTCATCCTTTCTTCTTCTCCTCTTCTCTAATCTCCTGCCTCCTCTCCCATTAGGACATAAATTCTCTAATCTGGTGACAATCAATGAATTTACTTCCACTATAGGTACCAATTGTGTAAATGATAAACCTTTCGGGAAAACTAATTCGGTGTTAAGTCGACACGATAGATTCCCAAACTGTTCAGCCGCGAACAAAAACTGTATAGATAACTTTATACTAAGATGCTTTTATAGAATTTGGGAACTGGGGATGAGACCTGTGTACGCCAATGGCACTCTACTGCAAACAAGATTCTGTGCAGTAGATTGCTAAGGGATGTTCTTCATCCAAGAATTTTAATTAGTGGTTGCCACACAGGGAAGATTCTCTTACTTGGACCCACAGTGCAAAAAAACGTTTCTGAAATATTTTAGAAACGTATCTCTGAAACATGAAACATCTCCGAAACAGCGACAGAAACGTATCATATACATAACATAGATGTTTAATGTCCGCCTTCAGAAACCTAGATTTGAAACAACACAGAAACGTTACATCGAAACATTTTATAGCGCGCGCGACGACGACGACGCGCGAGGCGTGTCGACGCGCGCGCGCGTGTATATGTTTCAACAAACATATCGGAGAGTAATTTATTGATATGTAGGAGAAATGTGTCCTTATAAATGTTTCATACGTGAATATTTGAAATGTCTCATATATGTTTCATTTGAAACATACCTGAGTATAAAAAAATTGAGATGTGGTAGTAACTATGGTATCGAGAGCCCCAACTGCTCTGAGGGGCTCTTTTCCCAGTATGCAGGCCCTGCAGGGCCCCATGTACTCCGGTGGCTTGTTCTCCAGAGCCCCCAAAATTCTTTTAGTGTAGACTCGAAGGAGATCGGTGATGATGAAAAATCCTTTTGCTTCAAGTGGGATTCGAACATCAGTCGCTTGTTTAGGAATTCAGAAAACAGCCACGCAAACTACCTGAGCTACCGACTCGCTGGCAAATAAGCCATTTAGATGTGCAATATTACCCATCTACTTATGATGAATAAATCTATTTTTGGAAACGGAAATTTTTCACTTATAATTGCACAAGAGGTTTGTATTTTACCGAGTAAATTTGGGTTGTTTAATAAGAATCTGTTTTCCAGCAATTAGACGAGAAAAACTGTCAACCAATAGGTTGACAGTTTTTCGAGTCAAATTGCTAAAGGAAACAGATTAGAATTTAAACAACACAAATTTACTTGGTATAAATACAAATCTCGAGTGTAATTCGGCAGGACAATTTAACGAACAAGAAATTTAGAAATCCGTTCGTAACTTTACCAAATGGACTCATTCTTAAAATAACACAATCATCATATACAATAAATTATTGACAAATGTCAAACTATATGTATTTATACGGCGGGCACGGATACTGCGATAGTTGATTAGAATTTGAAAGTGAAAAAACCACTAGTGCAATTGTCGCTGTAAAAGTGACAATTGCACTGCGGCTAATGGGATTTTTTATACATGAGTTGAATTGAATTGTAATTTTGGATAAATATGTAAAACACTCACATTGAAACGTGTATTTTTAGTTTCTTACGATATGTTTCAAGTGATTAGGTTTCTATACAAGTAACATTAACTTTGAAAGATGACTTCAAACGAAACATCACATTTTTAATGAAGTTTCTAAAATGTTATACGTTATCACTAAAGCTAGGATAGTTAGACAAAACGAAAGTTTCAAAAAGGCAGGAAAAAGGCATAAAAAATAATTTAAAAAAAGCATCTAAAAAGACAAAAAAGGAGAAAAATGGCACGGAAAAGCGAAAACTGTCGAGATAAAATCAACACATACATATTCAATTTAAATATAGACAAACAAACATTTATTTGAAAAAGTAATTACAGTTGATAGATGCTATCTGCTGGTATTCTTTTTCAATAAAGTTTTCTGGCTAATTAAAATACGCTTAACAAGGCATAATGACTAAGGGATGCAATTTCAACAAAGACTGTATGTAGGTGCAGCTTGCAGGTAGAAATAATACAATGGGAAATATTTCAAAGTAAGGAAAATGACTCATCCGAGTTATTATTGTAAAAGACTTAAATATTATAGACAAAGTTTGTATTCAGTTTGTATACCAAATTCCTTTCCCTTTCAAACAATTTGCTTTCTTAGAAATTACCCAGAAAAATATACCTATATAAACTCTAAAAATTCAAAAATACTTACTTACATTTCAAAAAACTAAAAAAAATTTACAGAAAAGGTACTAAATACTTACGCGAAAATATCAAAAAAAAAAGGTAAAAAACGCAAAATAAAACTAACAGAAACCAAAAAAGGCAGAATAAGGTTTGCATTTTTGGAAAGTGCGTACTCTAAAACGGATTTTAAATAGGGTCTGCCTTATGTTTGTCCATTTATAAAAAAAGGCATCCTAGCTTTAGTTATCACATTCCAAAAAATATATCACAGAGATATATTTTTGGATACATATCTAAAACGTTCACACCGAAACGTGTAGGATGTGTTTCTTACGATATGTTTCAACTGATAAGGTTTCTGGTACAACACTACTAAACAACTCCGTAATGTTAACTTTGAGATATGACTATTTTGTTTCAAACGAAACATCACATTTGTAACGTTTCTAAAATGTTATACGTTATCACATTCCAAAAAAATACATCACAAAGATGTATTTTTGGATACATATCTAAAACGTTCATGTTGTAATGTGTATGTTTTGTATTTTATGTAACATATCAATTGAAACGTTTATTAGACATTACCATTTATTCGCTTTCGACAGGAATGTACCAGTAATGTGTCTTAGATGTTTCTTAGGAATGTTTCATTTGTAACCCTTACGCAACATTTAGAAACGTTTCATGGATGTACTGTGTTCAGTGGGGAGTATCTGCCACAAAGAAATTAAAATAATGGGAAATATCTACAAAGATTAAGATTAAGAACCTGAAACATACGAAAAACGATAGTCCTGGCCAAAATTGAGGGATTTTCATTTCTTGTCGTATCTGACAGAACTTCTCCTTCCCCGGTCGCTCGCTTCTTTCGTTTTTGGAGCAACCAGACAGAACGAGAAACGATTCCCTTTTATTTCTAAGGTGGGTAGTTATGAAATAGTGTCAACTTCTACGAAACGTAATTGGTTTAGGCTTCTTATCATTTTGTCGGTGATATGTTGGTAACTGATTTTCATACCCTTTGCATAATAAATTCTTCTCTGCACCTTTAACCTTCGGAGGAAATTTGGATCCGAAAACACAACGATAAATTACTAGGGAATATGTAACAAGAACTTGAAGTGCACCTTTCATAAACATTATCCTCTGAGAGGAGTCGATGTTAACTAAAAAATCTTGTAAAACTTATTTGTCTAACTGTATCTAAAATTTTTACAGTTACGAGACTACCAGTGCTTTTACGTTTTTCAATAATATCTAAAGAGCGAGCCTTCTCACTCATCCCACTTGACATTTTTTTAAGGATATCAACCAATGACCTAGATGTATCCAAACTCATGACTTTATGGTCCAGTTCACAACTCAGTTTGTTCCACTGATCTTCAAATGCTCTGGCTTTGACTAAAAGTAAATCTTCCGATTTGCTTTCAACATCCTCATAGAAACTGTGAGAGATACAATTCTCATTCAATATCTTTAAAGCTGTTTGGATCTCGGTGATGCTATCCTGTTTTCTTCTTCGAACGGTTTCATCTGTGTCATCGATTTCTGATAACCTTGTCCAAATATCTCTCAGTTCTTGATCTACGCTCACATAGGTTTGGTCAGATGATCGTCCTCTAAAACCAACCGCATTTTCTTGTAACTGCTTGATCCTATTAGCTTGTTCGTTCAATTTACCAAGTGATTCAAACTGCCTTTGACTTTCTTCCGCTCTGTTACTTAATTCTTCTAGTGTATTCTTTATTTTTGCAACAAGATGTTCTTTTTTATTTCTCTCCTCGCTGCTAATACACTCAAGGGGATAAACCATGGACCAATAGCTTTCCAACTCTTGTTGTAAGCTTTTATATTTACCATCACTTCTAGTACCATTAAACATTAGTGCCTCTCCCCCCAACTGTTCCAGCTTCTTATCGATATTCTCCATGGTTTGCAAACTTGTACGTTTACTTTTTCTAATTTGGTTATTATACTTAATCAACTTTTTACCAATCGCCGCCTTTTTCTCGCTCAGAGGAGTATGATTGTCAACGACAATCATCTCTAGATCAGTGTACAGAAGTTGAATTTTTTTCTTGAGTAACTTCAGTTGATTGTGGTCATCCAGTTCAATACACAGCTTTATGTCGCGTTCTAATTTCAGCGCACTTTCTTCGATACAACTTAGAGTTTCTATGGGTTTGGTACTTGCGTCCGTGATCTGTGGTGGTTCGCGAATCGCCTTAGTTTTGTGTGTATCCTCGTGGGCCTTCTTAAGCTGATTACTGCATTTGTCCAGCTTATTCGCAATGTCCAGTTTCTGCTCGCCTAGCGGAGTTTGATAGTCAACGGCAATCATTTCTAGATCCTTGTACAGAAGTTGAATTTTCTTCTCAAACAACTTAAGGTTGTTTTGGTCATTCCGTTCAAGGTTGAGCCTTATGTCATGTTCCAGTTTAAGGAGCTCCTGATGAAGGCGATTGAGGGTTTTTGCGAGTTCATTGTCATCGCCTTGTTGGCGAGGTGTAAAGGACTGAATGAAAGAATGTGATTCAACTGCGGCTGAGTCTAGTGTTTGCTCGTTAAACTCAACTCGATTCTCAAGACGTTTTAAACAATTCTGTATTTCGCCCAAAGCTTCGTCGCATTTATTTCGAGTTTTTTGTTTTGAAGATGTTGTTTTCGTTTCTTGAAAGTCTTTCGAGATAGTCGTTAGGATTTGTTGAATTTGTGAGTACCTTTCGCTTTGTCTATTACCACCAAATAAATCAATTTCCGTTTTCACATTATCTATTGCTTCAAATTTGGTTTGTAATTCATCACGTTTTGACGATTTTCCAGAGTTCCTGTTCGCTTGGCTAAAGGAATTTCGCCGTAGTTGCGGTTCTCGCGATTGTGCCAATCCCATTTCGCCTAAAATGTCAATATTGGTTATCACGCTTGTTGATCACTTATTACCTTAAATTTCTTATAAGGGGTCTCAGATCATCCTTTATTGGGCCACTTTTTACACAAACCACCGATTAATACCACTAAAAACCCTTTTTTTACAAAAATTGTGTTGCCAATAATATTATGACTAACGCGTTTCAACGGTACCTAATCTCACACTAGGTGTATTTAATAAAGATAAGATTATAGCATTACTTTGTTGACTGGTTTTATTAATCTGGTACATTTTTTTTAATATTAAATAACCTTTTATATTTTAAAGTATTGCCAAGAGAACTTCCTCACTCCCTCATAAAAGCACATACGAGGTTTGAGCAGAGTAAATACGAAATTTAACGCAGAACTGAAAGGTGACGGTAAATTCGTCCTTTTAAGGATTTTGATCTTTGGAAAGTAAGCAACATCCGTGCTTATTTGATTGAATGTGTTATGAGGGGTAAATATTTTTTGATTCATCTCACAAAAGCTTTTCTAACTAATTTATTGAGGTTTGATGATCTAAATAAAAAAAGATATAAGTAGGAAGGTATGAAATTGTACTAATTTTAAGTAGTTCCAATTACAATATCTCCTTTTGGAACATTTTCGATAACACTACTTAGAGTAGGTCTACTTAAGCGATCTAGAATACTCATTAAGTCTTGGATTCGTTGAATTAGTATCTTCTTATCTTGTTTAAGGACGGGATTATCATTAGTGTCAAAATTATCCAATTTAATCAAATTTTGTACAAGTCTGTCATGTATTACATCATACTCAAAGTCGCCTTTTGTACCGTGATAGTATTTCATCGCATTCTCCAATTCGTCCACACAAGAGGCAACCTTTTCTATTGTATTCTGTTCAATACTTATCCGACTAACATTTGTTATTACTCCGTTATCTTCCACAATTGAAGTTGAGTGAAAAACGGTTTTCGAACTGGTTGAGTTGACATAGCTGGCTCTAATTTCGGCAAACTCTTCTTTGGCAATTGGGCTTGTAGGGGACGTATTCTTCAACATCTCTTGTGATACTCTTGGCATTGCTGGAATGACTTGAACACCAAACTTGATTTTCGGACTTTCGGGTGGAGTATTTCCAATGACTTGCGATTTACGCATTTCAACCACCTCTGGGGCGTCTGGAGTATGTACCTGCACCACCTCGGAACGGTCCTCACCAATGTCCACTTCGTTAATTGGAATCTTGAACTTCTGCTCAAATTTTTGTCGAGTCTCCTCAAGCTCATGTAGAATTTCTTCATACTTCTCTCGATGTTTATCTTTAACTACATCTGAAATATTTTTCAACTCCTTTTCCACCGTCTCCAATTCACATTGTAATTGCTCACAATTTGCGTCGTCCAACTTTCTTTGAATTTGACTTAATTTTAATTTGGATTTTTGAAATAGGCCCCTTTGGCTGCTGCGACCAATTTTCGAAAGCGATTTTTTACGTTGAAGTTGGGGTTTTGCAATTTTACCCCCCATCACTTGACATTCTACAATTTAAATTTGCAATAGTAAATTTATAAAAAAAACCTCACCTTTTTGTATGCAGATAGAAAATACCTGATAGATTAAACATGGTGGTGCGAAGGTAAATCATATTTTAGATAAGGACGTTTATCTCATATTAAATACACAAGGTGTAACTTAGATAATGCTAAATATAGATAGTAGACTAAAAAATTTAATTACGAGGGTCGTCCCATTTGTGTTATAATTTTTTTTGGAAAACGCATATCGTTGTTCCAGTTCTTTTATCTAAACCTCCCCATTTACTAGAATTTGAAAATAAATCTTCTAAACTAGGTATTTAATTAAAGCCAGTTACGAAAACAGAAAATTAACTGCTGTCAAAAAGGAAAGGGCTCTTCGATTGGTATTCCTTAAACCACTATCTACATCTCTCCCTATTATCGAATTATGATCTCCCGTAGTTATTATCTTTTCTCTTAATAAGTCCATTGTTTCTTGCAACTCATTGTAAAGTTCTATTTTTTTTTCTTCTTCCAGATTTATTTGTACGCCAATTTGTAAAGTTCTATATACATACAATTATTATACATCACATTTTTAATTTTTCTTTCTTGCGTTACCTTTTTTTGTATTTTAGCTCATCTTCTGTAACTCTTCTTCTTCTCCATTTTGTTCACGAGTGTTCTGTTGTTCCTTTCATTTTTTTACCTTTATTTTGATTCATTTAATTGTTTGCTTTAAGTCTATTTGAATTTCCTCAGGAATCTTATTGTTTTTTCCCGTTATTTCTTTCAGTTCTTTTTCTTTAAAATGTTTTACTAATTCCCCACATACTTGTTCTATCCAAATTGTTAGATAGGTGGTGAAGAAATGTATTTACCAGATCCATTATTCAAGTCTGAGTTTGGTAGTACTTATCTATGTGTACATTCGTTGCTAGTTTTATGATGAAGGTGAGTAAAGAGTGAATTGGAACGGTTGAGTTACATATGGGAGGAAAAGAACAGGCAGTGGTCACGGGGGGATATTGTAGAAGACAGTTCGATAGAGAGCTGAAATGATTTCTGGCGAAACAAGAAACTTCTAAACGTAAATAATGACGAAAGAACTTCGGGCCAGTTCATCGTATAAAACATTGTAAAAAAGAAACTTACACGTACACGATGCAATGAAGGCGAAACGCCGAATACTTCTGTTGATCACTGATGGTGGCATGCACAACGTTTTCTTTATGAAGTGGAAAATTTTTACTATCGCCAACTATAAAAAGGGGTTTAAAGGCAATATCGCTTCGAAAATCATCAATCGAATCTACTTTCCATCTTCGACACCACGGAGATGGCGGAAATTTGCACTATTTGGATGACGCCAATAGTATTCGGATTTTCAGAATGTTTGGGTCAAAAATGTCTCAACGAGAAAAACAATCCTAAGACCATACACTAAAGCTATTTTAAGCATTTTTTTGTCTAGTTTGTGATATTAATCAAAATACGTATTATGGATGGATCGAAAACATTCGAAGGATCCAAAGAACTGAACTTCTATATTACACAACCACTAGGTACATTTCCTACTGTATTCCAGTTAGAATTGGTAGGATTAACGCTTAGTACAAGAAAAATAAAACTATTAGAACTTCCAGTGACAGCAGGGCTGCCCTGCAGGCATAAAATTACCTCTAGGTTGTTTTCCGAATGGTTGTTAAAAACAGTTTTATATTTTTCACATTTTAAGAGAGAACTTCTAATCTCACTCTGTATATTTGTATGTCTTTTAGTTTTCTCTGCTCTGTTAAGATCTCTTTTTTATGGTTCAAGTTTTCACGTTCATTCGAATCGACTTTTAATGTTTTTACCGTTGGATTCTCCTCTAATTTGCACCTGTATTTTATTAAAGATTTCTTGTACTTTACATCTAAATTGGTACTATTTCTCCTTTTCTCATTGCTTTATTGAAGACATTCACTGCTGTTTATTTGTATTTTTGTAGTGTCTTCCAGCTTGCATTTTACAGATTTTACTTTTCCATTTTCATCGTTAATTTCGTTTCACTTAAAGTGCCTTCTTCATATCGTCGACCTTACCTGGTATTATCCTTAATATCGCCTCCATTTTTCTTTTTGCAATTACTGTTTCTCCTTTGTAGTGTTAGAGCTACAGCACAATGTTTCCATACTATGTCTAAACATTGAAAACATGAATTATTCACGCGGTAATGTTTATGAGTACTTCCACTGTACATTAGGACCCTTTTCTCGCCCTTACTGGAAAAACTATGATTTACTGAGAAAACTTCACGTTGTAAACTGAAACGCCCAGTAAATTGGATGGAATAACCCTTTAGTTACTTGTTCTATAAAAAATTAGTCAGAGAAACTCTTTGATGAAACATATTATAATTTTCTAGTATTCCATGTGGATTTTTCTTGAAACTAAATTGAGAATAAATGAAATCGACTTACTATACTTCTTTAATTTATCGATAAAACAACAGAGATTAGTTTGTAATGATAAATATGTACAAACAAAATAGAAATTTATTAGGGAAAAAGTAAGAAATTTCGTCGGATTTACTTGCAAAGAGAAACTGGATTTTATTAATCACTTGGGATTTATCCATAAATTTTTTTTATTTTAGCAATTACGTCAATCGGAAATTAATGTGATTTGAAATGGAAATTCAAAGAATTTTGAAATGCATTTGGCTGTTTAATTAATGATTTTCTTCCTGTTTTATTCTTAATGGATTTGTCCTGTTGACTGATATAAAATTGGCAATTCCTCCCGGTGCATACAATTGTATTTTTTTCCACTTCTACCGCCCTGTGAAAGAATTAGATCAATCGTAATCGGATGGCACTTTCAATTTGTATCCATTTCTTCTTTTTTGCCCCTTTAGTGGTTTGACGTTTTCAAATTTCAATATAGGTACGTATTTTATCTTCTCACTTCTCAGCCACACTCTATTCGGTTACGTACCTACATTTTCCGTTTAAAGGCTGTCTATTCTCATCCTTTCTTCTTCTCCTCTTCTCTAATCTCCTGCCTCCTCTCCCATTAGGACATAAATTCTCTAATCTGGTGACAATCAATGAATTTACTTCCACTATAGGTACCAATTGTGTAAATGATAAACCTTTCGGGAAAACTAATTCGGTGTTAAGTCGACACGATAGATTCCCAAACTGTTCAGCCGCGAACAAAAACTGTATAGATAACTTTATACTAAGATGCTTTTATAGAATTTGGGAACTGGGGATGAGACCTGTGTACGCCAATGGCACTCTACTGCAAACAAGATTCTGTGCAGTAGATTGCTAAGGGATGTTCTTCATCCAAGAATTTTAATTAGTGGTTGCCACACAGGGAAGATTCTCTTACTTGGACCCACAGTGCAAAAAAACGTTTCTGAAATATTTTAGAAACGTATCTCTGAAACATGAAACATCTCCGAAACAGCGACAGAAACGTATCATATACATAACATAGATGTTTAATGTCCGCCTTCAGAAACCTAGATTTGAAACAACACAGAAACGTTACATCGAAACATTTTATAGCGCGCGCGACGACGACGACGCGCGAGGCGTGTCGACGCGCGCGCGCGTGTATATGTTTCAACAAACATATCGGAGAGTAATTTATTGATATGTAGGAGAAATGTGTCCTTATAAATGTTTCATACGTGAATATTTGAAATGTCTCATATATGTTTCATTTGAAACATACCTGAGTATAAAAAAATTGAGATGTGGTAGTAACTATGGTATCGAGAGCCCCAACTGCTCTGAGGGGCTCTTTTCCCAGTATGCAGGCCCTGCAGGGCCCCATGTACTCCGGTGGCTTGTTCTCCAGAGCCCCCAAAATTCTTTTAGTGTAGACTCGAAGGAGATCGGTGATGATGAAAAATCCTTTTGCTTCAAGTGGGATTCGAACATCAGTCGCTTGTTTAGGAATTCAGAAAACAGCCACGCAAACTACCTGAGCTACCGACTCGCTGGCAAATAAGCCATTTAGATGTGCAATATTACCCATCTACTTATGATGAATAAATCTATTTTTGGAAACGGAAATTTTTCACTTATAATTGCACAAGAGGTTTGTATTTTACCGAGTAAATTTGGGTTGTTTAATAAGAATCTGTTTTCCAGCAATTAGACGAGAAAAACTGTCAACCAATAGGTTGACAGTTTTTCGAGTCAAATTGCTAAAGGAAACAGATTAGAATTTAAACAACACAAATTTACTTGGTATAAATACAAATCTCGAGTGTAATTCGGCAGGACAATTTAACGAACAAGAAATTTAGAAATCCGTTCGTAACTTTACCAAATGGACTCATTCTTAAAATAACACAATCATCATATACAATAAATTATTGACAAATGTCAAACTATATGTATTTATACGGCGGGCACGGATACTGCGATAGTTGATTAGAATTTGAAAGTGAAAAAACCACTAGTGCAATTGTCGCTGTAAAAGTGACAATTGCACTGCGGCTAATGGGATTTTTTATACATGAGTTGAATTGAATTGTAATTTTGGATAAATATGTAAAACACTCACATTGAAACGTGTATTTTTAGTTTCTTACGATATGTTTCAAGTGATTAGGTTTCTATACAAGTAACATTAACTTTGAAAGATGACTTCAAACGAAACATCACATTTTTAATGAAGTTTCTAAAATGTTATACGTTATCACTAAAGCTAGGATAGTTAGACAAAACGAAAGTTTCAAAAAGGCAGGAAAAAGGCATAAAAAATAATTTAAAAAAAGCATCTAAAAAGACAAAAAAGGAGAAAAATGGCACGGAAAAGCGAAAACTGTCGAGATAAAATCAACACATACATATTCAATTTAAATATAGACAAACAAACATTTATTTGAAAAAGTAATTACAGTTGATAGATGCTATCTGCTGGTATTCTTTTTCAATAAAGTTTTCTGGCTAATTAAAATACGCTTAACAAGGCATAATGACTAAGGGATGCAATTTCAACAAAGACTGTATGTAGGTGCAGCTTGCAGGTAGAAATAATACAATGGGAAATATTTCAAAGTAAGGAAAATGACTCATCCGAGTTATTATTGTAAAAGACTTAAATATTATAGACAAAGTTTGTATTCAGTTTGTATACCAAATTCCTTTCCCTTTCAAACAATTTGCTTTCTTAGAAATTACCCAGAAAAATATACCTATATAAACTCTAAAAATTCAAAAATACTTACTTACATTTCAAAAAACTAAAAAAAATTTACAGAAAAGGTACTAAATACTTACGCGAAAATATCAAAAAAAAAGGTAAAAAACGCAAAATAAAACTAACAGAAACCAAAAAAGGCAGAATAAGGTTTGCATTTTTGGAAAGTGCGTACTCTAAAACGGATTTTAAATAGGGTCTGCCTTATGTTTGTCCATTTATAAAAAAAGGCATCCTAGCTTTAGTTATCACATTCCAAAAAATATATCACAGAGATATATTTTTGGATACATATCTAAAACGTTCACACCGAAACGTGTAGGATGTGTTTCTTACGATATGTTTCAACTGATAAGGTTTCTGGTACAACACTACTAAACAACTCCGTAATGTTAACTTTGAGATATGACTATTTTGTTTCAAACGAAACATCACATTTGTAACGTTTCTAAAATGTTATACGTTATCACATTCCAAAAAAATACATCACAAAGATGTATTTTTGGATACATATCTAAAACGTTCATGTTGTAATGTGTATGTTTTGTATTTTATGTAACATATCAATTGAAACGTTTATTAGACATTACCATTTATTCGCTTTCGACAGGAATGTACCAGTAATGTGTCTTAGATGTTTCTTAGGAATGTTTCATTTGTAACCCTTACGCAACATTTAGAAACGTTTCATGGATGTACTGTGTTCAGTGGGGAGTATCTGCCACAAAGAAATTAAAATAATGGGAAATATCTACAAAGATTAAGATTAAGAACCTGAAACATACGAAAAACGATAGTCCTGGCCAAAATTGAGGGATTTTCATTTCTTGTCGTATCTGACAGAACTTCTCCTTCCCCGGTCGCTCGCTTCTTTCGTTTTTGGAGCAACCAGACAGAACGAGAAACGATTCCCTTTTATTTCTAAGGTGGGTAGTTATGAAATAGTGTCAACTTCTACGAAACGTAATTGGTTTAGGCTTCTTATCATTTTGTCGGTGATATGTTGGTAACTGATTTTCATACCCTTTGCATAATAAATTCTTCTCTGCACCTTTAACCTTCGGAGGAAATTTGGATCCGAAAACACAACGATAAATTACTAGGGAATATGTAACAAGAACTTGAAGTGCACCTTTCATAAACATTATCCTCTGAGAGGAGTCGATGTTAACTAAAAAATCTTGTAAAACTTATTTGTCTAAGTTAGATTAAATGGTACGAATAAACACTTCATTTACTTAAAAATTGGACGTTTGAGAGATATGAGAGCACCAGAATTTGGAGGATTGGTGACCTAAAAAGCGACGAAAAGCGATTAGTAGATTACAAAGATGTTTATTAAGAAAGCTTCTTACAAGCCCTAATATCCCTTGTCGGTTTATCGGTTTCTCAAAATACCATAAGGGACATTCCTATTGACTTCGCATTCCATTACATGTTAGTAAAAGATTTTGTATCAAACTACTATGTACGAACAAATAGCATTTTTATTAAGATTAATATTAAAAAATAAATTAATAAGGGAGCTTCTGAATTAATAAGGTTACCTATTCAGTCTTTTTCTCGTCGATAAGTTGTTTAAGATACTTAAGATAATTAATAACAACGTCGGCTTCTCGTTTTTCTCTTATATTTCCACTTCTTTTAATATTATCAAGCTTAACTAAATTTCCCAATAACAATCCACAAATAACTGTATGTCGATGTTCATCCATTCTACCATTCACTTTTCGTATTTCGGAATGTAAAGCTATCAAAGCTTCATTCATGCCATAAATTGTTTTACTCACATTTTCCATTCTGAAATAGGAAAATTCACTTTTGTAATTTACTTTTAATTTACTTACATTTTGAGGACCACATTTCCATTGTCTTTATCTTTATCATAATTCCTGTCTATATAGTAACAATTGTGCACAGGAAGAGAACGAGATATGCATTTCCTTTGAATAAAAAACACGCCCGCAACAATTGTGTGCGCAACCTTTTCCTTAACTGATTTATTTTTGGTTATGCGGCTAATTTTAATGTAAGTTTTATGATTCATGTAATGGACAGGGGATTTATTTCAACGCCAAGTATGTGTGATGTAAAATTAAATAAACCCAATAGTTCATTGTTTCACAACAAACTTTTATTTTTTTAAATGAGTTGATATTGAATGATAACAATAATCTTGTCATTTAGATCCTTTACGAAAACTGGGATGAGTTGATGCATAAAACGCCGGAAAATTTTGCTCCCGCAATTATTCAAAAGCCTATTAGTAAAATAAAAATTAAAATTCATGCTATCACAAGCATATCGAATCTTTGCCGCCATTCTTTATTTTGGAGTTTCCATACAAGCAGACGCAACAGTAGGGGAAATAATATTCCTCGTTCTGGGCTTCTCCTTACCACTCCCCTTTACTTAATTTTTAATTTAATTTGCAGCTTGGAGTGTATTGTATTATACAGCCTTTGAACATGAATTCGATCTAACTACAAATACATCTCTTCGAATCCCCTCCTTTTACAGGCAGCGATTGTTACTGAAAATGAGGTGCACAAAGTCCTACCCTGTATGCATATTGATCCTAACATCTTCTAATAAGTACAGCGATACATCTCTTCAAAAGTTGACGTAAATGTAACCGATCAAACGGAGAGGCATTGTTGCAAGAAGGTTGATTGGACCACTCCTCCAACAATTCCGATCCAGATGCTAACTGAGAAGCGCTCCTGCGGTAACTTCTGGTCGTACGGATTTTCCTCGGCCCACACATGACTATTCCGCGAATTACAAATGGCTTCTGTTGTGAAAACATCAGTAAATAAAATAGCTTCGATTTGTCAATAGAGGTTTTGTGGATTTTAGAACGGTCGGAGTCCCAGTACAGAATTAGGTTGAATATTGTCCGTAGGAAGGTGATCTGAGAGTATACATAAGTGATATGTTGCCTAATACTAGACGAATAAGCATTAACGAAATTTGGGAAACCGTAAAGAAATGAAAATACACAATAGGATTTATTATTTTTACTGTTGCAGAGATTTACAGACTATTAGACAAGCATTCTTCTTCGTGCTGAGTTCGTTTTTTATACTGTAACCAAAACTTTTATTTTAGAACATTTTTTCAATCCTATTCAGCAGTAACGCAAACAGTACTGAATGGTAATATGATATCTACTTACATGAATTTCAACAACGCGTGGTTTGGACAATTCTACATCAGATGATTTATGATCACCATTCTCGTGATCTTCATGGTTGTCGTTTAAAACCTCGGCAGAATTATTCAGCTTTGTTTCCAATTTTTGTTGGTTATTTTCACTGTCACCCTCATTACAACCTTTTGGTGTATCATAGGGAAGATCGATCTCTTGTTCACCTTCCGTATCCTCAATGATTGGATAACTTTTAATACGTCTAGGTTTTTCACTGCTAAAGTCCAAAAAGGTCTCAATGGTCGACGAAGTCCTCTTCGGTTTACGGATACCTTCAAATTCCTCAATTCTATTTTTCACCATAGTGTGTGTTATCGGAAACTCGGCCTCTGAGCTCTTCCTATTCCGAAAAGTCACCGAACTTAACACATTTTCGCTATTTTGATTTTCGAGATAGTTCTCCCACTGTAACACGTACTTTAACGATGACGTTTTATTCACTCTTCGTAATTTAAATGGAAACTTCTCTTCGCTCTCCTGGCTTCTTTTCTGCTGTAGTTCAATAGCATCCAAACGCTTTTTGTGATGATCAACTCTTTCTAAATGGTATCTAATTTGATCTAAGTGATGAACAATTTCGGTTAAGTGATCTTCTATGGAAATTTTGGCCTTTTGATCTAATCTAAAATTTTGCCAATCATACTTGAGGTTGTCTTCCAACTCGTTTAATTGAAGCTTTAGTTTAGCTTGAATACTTTTAACGTTCTGTTTTTCTGTGAATGTCATCTCTGCTATTTCATATAAATTTTATACGTGCCGAATTTTGAAAATTAATTTGTGTTACATATTTGAAGTTTGTATTTATCACTTTGACATTATTTGTATTTAGAGAATTTACAATCGACATTATCCGCATACTTGATATCCTTATCGCAGTTTAGATAACGTTAACTAAAATTAGTAATATGTGTGTAGGTATCTATAATATTTTTTATTAAAAATACATTTAAAAAGCTTGGGAAGGTTCATTGAGTTACTTACAGATGGAGGTAAAGTTACTACCTATACGTTTTGGGATAAAGACATAACATTGAAGGCGATGCTTTATAAAAAAGGCATGCCTTTTTGCACAGTGATGCCATGTACCTAACAAAAGTTTTTATCCAAGCAACCTCTATTATCATACTTTGGCGGGAAAATTCTATGAAAAATTGATGTATTTGGGGTACCTAAGAAGTTAAGTTTTGGTACACGTACCTAGGTACAATATCAAACAATAGTAAAATTACTATTTACAGGAAACAATATTTTTTATAAATCGGGGAAAGAAAAGCAAGTTTGATCCTAAAAGAAAAAAATTCTTAAAATATTTCGATGGTATAAAGTCTATGCGTATGACACCATCGTCACAGTGAAAATCTTGGTTCGAGCATTTAGTACAAACGGAAAAAATCACCCAGTTAATTGATATTGGACATTTGTTTCTCGTTCTACATAGCCCTATTATACATATTTTACATGTCACCGGTATCTCGATCTGCCATACATATTACCATCTGTACAGATTCTCGTTCTACTCTTCCCGTTTGCATGGTTGGTCAGCAAACCAGAGTTTGTCCATACAAGACAAGCCCTGTCCGTCAATGCGTAATTCATATGGCACACTGCATTACTAGACCAACTACCAGAAAGAAATCCTTTTTTCCTTCAACTACTCAAACAACTATTTATATGTGGATTCTTGAAACACGTGGAATATTTTGCATATTTTGTTGTAACCACTTTAGGTTTTTTATCAAAAAACCAGTGGTCTCGCCCGCCCCTCAAAAGACTGTAAAAGCCAACACTCAAGACTCTATACCTATACTAGTCAAGTAACATTTTTTCCATTGTAGAAATAAAAAGAACGCGCTACAAAGCCAATTGTCGATTAGTATATGTCAAAGTTGACAATGTACAAGAAAGTATTAAAGATGTCTTAAGTAGGTAAACGGATTAGCGATCAAAATGCTTGAACTGGCACATTTTCATAGCGCTTTTTTGGCAACGTTTAGTTTTTCTGACAGCATGTAAAACGTCAAGTAATGGAGTTCAAAAACTCAAACGAATTATTGGTAAAAGATGTAACCACGAAGCAAAACGACATGGACTCGTCAGGTACACCACATGCTTGTCATAGATAGTAAAAATTAAACTTTATCACTACTCTCCAGCTTCCGAAAATGCTACCGAAGACAACTTACAATCACAGGACACATCTGAAAAACAAATAGCGTCTGAAATGGAAATCTTAAAGATGGTCAACACAATTACCGATGATATTGAAAAACTACGCGAACGCATTGAACATTTTTCGGGATGTTCTACTGATGACAAAGATTACAAATATTTAGAAGAGATGCTTTTGTGCGGTTTGGTGAATTTAGACAAATTGGAAACTAATGACAACATAATGCTACGACAGGCAAGAAAAAGGGCCGTTCAGTATATACAAAAATTAATGAAGATTTTAGACGCCAGACTTACAGAAAATAAAAATTTTTTAAATACTGATTTAGAAAGTGACGATGAAATTTAACTTCTTTGTAAGTATGTAATTAAGTCTTTAAGAAGGAACTACACCCGCCATTGATGTATAAATTTTATGTCTTTCTGTGATGCTTTTTTTCATTTATGATATGAGCATGAATTTGTGAACATCCGGCATCCGGTGTAACTAATTTTCTTTAACTAAAGGTCACAACGAAGGTAAAAAATAAATTGGCCAAACATCCAGTGAAGTAAAGTGGCCACAATTGCATATTATTGCCATTTGGGAACACAATTTGGAAAGTTCATATATTTTTCTTATGCGGGAAACATTATTTAGGTGTTCTAGGAGCGCATGAATGGTTACACTCGATGTTATTTTTGTCCAAATATCAAGCAACGGTAAACACTAAACAAACAATTAAACTTTATTTTGCAATAAACGTCTACTTTTTGAAACTCAAAATTAAAAATTTACATAAAATAAAAATTAGGTAGGTATTTACAAAAAATGCTCGACATGTTTTCCTTCTATTTCAATACATAAATTGAAACGTCGGTCGTCCAATGGAGCCAATAGATCGAAGGATCTACCGCTACTTGACATTTGGACAAAAATAACATCGTGTGTAAAACATGCATGCGATACTAGGTTAAAAATGTTAGTTTGGTTTTTGATACATAGGGAAAGAAATGAATTTAAAAAAAAAATGAAATATTATCGTAAAAACAATGTTTTTATTAGGATCCCAATAATACAAAAAAATTATATCATTCCATTAAAAAAACAATTGAAAGTCGCCATTTGGAAATAATTCGTTCAATTAAAAATCTGATATCAACATCGTGTAGAGAATGTCCTGAAACATGTTACTGCCAAATATTTTGAAAGTAGTACCCATAGTGTGGCTAAAAAAATAAGGCGCTTACTCTGAAACAGGCTGTATAACAATAGCGCCCCAAACTAATTATTAAATTTAAGATTAACCGCCTTCAAACTAGTCCGGACAGAGATGTTCGAAAAAAGATTATATCCAAGCAATCGTTTAACTAATATCTCTTTATGTATTAATTATTGAATGTACCGAGTTAATTTGTTGAATATTTTATCTAATTGTCCAGATCCCGACGCCGACGGTTGGCTGCTCTAATTTCACGTTCCGATATGGCTCGCAGACCAAGACGCACCACAGTTCCGTGATCGCGCTCTTTTCACACATCACGTTCATATTTTAACAAAAGGTTTCTTGACGATATCGAAAGGGAAAAATTCATAGGCGCAGTGTAGCTAGTCCTTATTATTAAATATAACAAAAGTAGTCCTAGACACCGTAAAGTAGAAGAGGAAAGATTATGTATGTATGTGCAAAAGTACCTACTATATGGCGTCTTCAATGAAAAAAAGTAAGTATGGAACATGAAGAGAATCCCAAAATGCAAAGAAAAAAAGAAGTGTTGGAGTAAGTAGTGGTTTCTTATGTGAACACCGCTGTTGAAATGAACTTGATCGAAACCAAATCGACATGTAGCATTTTGGTTGTCTCTCTTCAACGCTACATTTGTTATCACACACTATCTTTGTTGTCAATGAACCTCAAGGATTTCTTCCGTACTTCAGGATACAGTTCCCGCATTAACTGTGGCCTGTGCAGTTGAAAATATTCAGCATTCAGGCGAGATGTAAGTCGGATTGACCACTTCACGTTTTGTTTTGGACTGAATCAATGAACTGTACAGTTCAAAACTCACAAAAATAGTAGCGTGAAGGGCCCGTTTAAACGTTCCGATATGGCTCGCAGGCCAAGACGCACAGTTCCGATCTTAAGGCGAAATCGATCGCGCTCTTTTCGCCCTTCACGTTCATATTTTAACAAAAGGTTTCTTGACGATATCGAAAGAGAAAAGTTCATAGGTGCAGTGTAGCTAGTCCTTATTATTAAATATGTTTACAAAAGTAGTCCTAGACACCGTAAAGTAGTAGAGGAGGATTATGTATGTATGTACAAAAGTACCTACTATATGGCGTCTTCAATGAAAAAAAGTAAGTACCTATAGAACATGAAGTGAAAAGAGAAAAGAAAGAGGTGTTGGAGTAAGTAGTGGTTTCTTATGTGAACACTACTGTTGAAATGATCCTGATCGAAACCAAATCGACAGGTATCATTGGCTATCTCTGTTCAACGCTGCATTTGTTATCACACACTATCTACATTTTAACTTTTACAAAAATTTCAATATTTATTTAGAAATGAAACAGGTACTTATTTGAAAATTAAAACAGTAAACATCACTAATAAAGAATAAATAAATTTTATAAATCACAGTAGCTATTGTCATATAAAGTAAGTAGTACCGTTGAATGATAAGTTATACATTCAACTGTAGTAGGTACGTAAAGTTGCTTTATGCTTGATTTACTCAATTACAATTTACGCAAGCGGTTGATTCACAGCAACACGTACCTGAGCTACAGGTAGTACATTGGTTAAGTTCACATTCTATAAGATAAAAAACTCAACATTAAGTAATATTAAGGTAGGAACTCACCGTTCATGTCTAATGCAAACAAGTTTCTAGAAATGCGGTCTATAGATGACGAGAAAGTGCCGACTACAGCGCAAACCAAAAGCAGCAGCAGTATCTTTTGCATTTTCTATGTTTCTTCTTCAAAATTATATTGAACTATACCTTAATACAATTAAGTTTCCGTTTATATATACTTTTAGAGGGCCACGGTATCTGTGTTCTATAAGATTTAATCAATTAAACCTAAAAATGGGGGACAAGTCCAATAACTGAAACACTTGTGCTTCATTTATCTATTAGTATTATCTCTGATTCTGTAACACATATATTTCGTAGGAACTATTATCTACTTATTAAGGGAAATTTGGTTTTCTATATTTTTCCACATAGGCAAATGTCGAGAGATCGCATTTAACTACTGTTCAACTACCATTGGAAAATACACCTAAAGAAAAGTACCACAACCAGAGAAATCACGATGCGGTACAACTAACACTACATGGGATTAATTAAAGCGTTTAAAAAAGAATGTGACAAGGTAACACCGGCTAGTCTCCAAGCACAAAATTCACCGGAATCCATGTAAGAAATCGGCGAAACAATACATTCACACCACCCTGTGTATTAGTGGACAGCTGAACTGTCAGAAGCGAGATGTGAATCCATCAAATGTAGAAGAACCTTATTTTTCTATTTCATTCATCAATCAAGCAGCTCACTCAGCATCGTTTGGCAAGGTCTACAACCAAGTTGAGAATATCTGATAACATAGACGGTTTAGAAGCGAAAGTAAGCAAAAAGGAAGAAAACTTTCAAAATATAGGTAGGTACTTGGTAGGTATTCTGTATAGTAGCATCACCACAGTTAGCAGTCTATTTCTTCCTTAGAACATAAATTTATAAACTAAGATTTCTTCTCACACCGCTGCGAATTTTAATATTTTGTACATTTTTGTAGTATAAGAATAATAACTGGTTTTATACTAAAACAGGTGCATCCTTAACAGGTATTTTTCTGTAGTTACTAGTTTTGCATTCATTCTGTATTCCGTTTTTACTCTTGTAACTGAGCGTAGTAAAATTAAACTTTGAAAAGATATTGGTGGTTTTCTTATAGAACCCCACAACAGCATTCAAAGATCAAGGAAAAAACTATTGTCAATGAAGTGCTGTGAATGATAAGTAGGTATTTACTTCGTGGTCCAGTGACAATACACAACTAACCAAAGAATCCTAAAGATTATGCATTTGCGTTTATGATTAAGAAAAGTAAGTACCTAATGGCGATTCGTCAAGGTCAATTTATTCATCCATTAAGGTACTCGTACACCTGCCTACGTACCTATATTTATCTATCTATAGATTTCAAAGCCTTCTGAAACATCTAATCTTATATTACTGTATCAATCTTTGTAATACAAGTACAAAACACTTCATATTGATGTATTGTGTTAATACTGTTACTTGAAGCTTAGATTTCCGATAATACGATTACCTATGTGATCACATCGAAACGGTACAATAGAGTCGCATTTAAATTAAATTTAATATGTCTTTAAAATAATTTATAAAATAGTCGGGAGGTCTTTAGACCATTACTATTAATTACACGATGTTAAATGTATTGTATAAATAAAAATTGACATACTTTGAAAAGCATCATCAATAATAGTCACCATGAAAGTTGTTGCAATCTAAAGATGCAAGACACTTAGTTTTAGATGTGTCTCCTTTTTTGGAAATGGGTTCCCATTGCGATATGTTTACATAAACATGGCGTCAGTGAATCCGTAAAGAAAGCAGCAGAATGTGCTTGTTTTATTCAATGAGGAATTGGCGTATAGACCGGTGTTAGGGTTCTAGGGAATTAGTCGAAACAGTGGCTTTACTTTGCACGTGCAGAGGAATGAAGTGTTTAGTCATGTGTACCTACCTACAGGCGTATCATAGTTGTTAAGGATTGGAAACACCTCTATTCAGTTACCCCCCCCCCCCCAAAGGAAATTAAAAAATGATAGGTCAGAATTAGAAGCTATTTAGGAGCTGTCAAAACCCGCAAGAATCAAATTTTGAGCTCGATCTCCTAGCGGGAATTTCTATTTCATTTCGGGGGGGGGGGGGGGTG
This sequence comes from Pyrocoelia pectoralis, assembly GCA_036250285.1. NCBI lineage: Eukaryota > Metazoa > Arthropoda > Insecta > Coleoptera > Lampyridae > Pyrocoelia > Pyrocoelia pectoralis. The sequence goes on along the minus strand of CM070080.1, from coordinate 705,640 downwards.
AGCGAACCAGACCTTTGTTCATGAATCATTTCATCTAATCCCTACAAACCCCATGAATAGTATTCAACAGTTATTATTTTGCCCTTTTCAAGATAATCAGACCCGCTCGTGAATTCGGATTTATTAAACAGGAATCTGTCTCACTTTTATATGATATCCAAGCAACAAATTGCTTAGTCCTTCCATCCTTCTCCTTATCGTAAAATTGGAGAAGAAAGGAACCCAATCTGTGTTTTAGGGTGGAAAAAATGAACATCAGTAATATAGTACTACCCTATAGGGGAGGGAGAGCATTGCGCATATGTTAAGGGAATGCGAGGAGATGAGAGAAGAGAGAAGGGAAAGAAAGGAGATACTAGGAGCGAAGGGGGAAGGGTTGGGATGGATGAAGGAAGTGCTAGAAAGGAGGGAAAAGGTGGAAAGTAGGGGGAAGGACAGGCGGGAGTAGTTTTACGATGTGGTATAAAATAGAATCATGTATCTATTTGATTAATTTGTAAAAAAATACAATAAACCTATTTGATTTGATTTGATTTGAAATATAGTACCTATTGACTACAGGTGGCTCATGAATGCAGAATATGTAATTAAACCAAAGAAATCGCAAATTTGGCTTACTATAAAACCTGGGAGAGAGTTATTATCTCCTTGTGACAACTACTGGAATCACGTTTAGTGTCATTATATAAAAAATGTTATGTGCATAGCGCAAAAACTATTATTTTAATTGTTTCTACTGAGACCTAAGTACAAGATATTATTACAAGCATTGAAGATTTTGCTACACAATTAATTTATCTCAACTACCATCTAATTTGTAACTTTTTTGCTTAAACTTACGTTTCTTATTGCTTCACTTCTTGATTTTGTGACAATTTCTGATGTAGACGATTCATAAATTTTTGAACAAGTTGAATGGCCTCCTTTCTCTTCGTTCTGGTTTCAAGGTTATCAATATTTAGGTTATCTAATTTAATCAAATTTCGCATCAGAACCTCTTCCATAAAAATGAAATCTTTGTCACTCGAAGCGAGACCTGCGAAATCTTCAATTTCTTTCTCCAATCCAGTCACTTCACCGACTATAAATTTTATTTTGTGTAGGAGATTGTGGGGGCTGCTGGTTTTGGTCATGTCCGTAATAACACGTTTTATCGGAATTGAGGATTTTGTGGAAGCCTTTATGTCGCTACTGTTTGAATCGGTTGAAGTTCCAACTTCCGTTTTGCGGATGATTGTGATGCTCGTCGCTCTGTCAGTTTTTCTTGACGATCTTGAGCGGACATAAAATGAGTTGCTTCGATGTGGAGGAAAATGCGACTCGAGATCATCCGATTCGGATTTAGTCAAAGAAATCTCATCGTTAGACTCGATAAATTTTTCATTTTTTTTAATGAAGTGAAGGGAATTGTCCGTTGTATCTTTTTTAACCCTATTATCGATCGCGCTGTCCCATATCCTTAGTCCATTTAAAGCTGCATTAACAATGTTTGCGTTCCAGTCGTTTTTTTCGTCTGTAACTGTTGTTTTCAGTTTTGGAACTGTAACGTAACAGTTAGTGAGTGAAAAATTTAAGTCAAACGCTAAAAATACTACGTTCGGTAGTGGTGCGAACGATATGATACTTTTCATAGTACGATGCAGCAAGATTAGTTAACATAGTGGTACGCTTTATATCCATTTGCTTCCACTGCTTAGAACATGATTGCTTTGATGTAGGCTAAAAAAAGGATGTTCAGTGGTTATGGATGTATCAATAGACACACCTCTGCAAATGCTGAATGGGGCCTTTCCTTTGTACGATAATTGCTATTAGTAGAGGTCGCTGAAGGTATTGGAGTTTTAAGCCGCTTATATAAGAATGAGGTAATTGGAGAAGCAGACTTCTTATCCTCCATTCTCTTTGTCACATTGTCGACATTCTTTACAATTGTTTGTGCGTGTCCTATTTTCTTATTGCGATCCAGGCAACCGATACGAACTATAACAGATAATTAATTATTGTTTTTTGTTTCTAGTTCGCATCTGACAACTACATCAGTACGCATCGACCAAAGAGCATCGTGTGCTGGATTAGAATCGACAGGAAGAACGGCTAAGAAACCACCACCTTTATTACGATCTCGAACGCTTCCGGCCATCGTTGTACCTGGTGTTAGTATACTTCAAGCACAACTGGGAAACTACAATCAAGGTACTTTTATATAACGATGACCTTAAATCCGTTTAAATTACGAACACATTGAGCGGGACACTTACATTCAGTGAACTCGCTAATAATTTAGTAATAATCAGACGATAAATTGGTTTTCGGTATATGCCAATTCAAATTAACTGAAGCGACAAATTAATATTCATGAAATGAGCATCAGAGGCACGCAACCATTCTAGTTGGGACGAATTAGATAGGTAGTAATGGAACATATACATTTTCGTTTACACGCAGTTTCAACATAAGAAAAAAAATTGGAAAACATACCAGGTTTTAATTAATAAATCATTTAGCACCGTAATTCTCTTACACGAGCAAGGCAACATAGAGTCGATAGAATTTATAAAACGAATCTAAAGTTGAAAGAAACTTCGTTTATCTAAATTTAATATCTTCTACTTGACGTATTAATTTCCGATTTTCCTTGTAGGCGTATTGTGCCTCGAGTTCTTTTTTACGTCGTCGAGATACGATGAGAGTAAGAAAATCTAATCAACAAAACTTGGAATCGAAGAACAATTTTTATCTCTGTAACGAATTTTTCTATTTTATTTTCTTACAGATGTACAGTCGCCCCCATCATATTTGGCACACAGGGTGAGCTTAACGCCGAGATGTCATTCCGCAAAAGTATGGGACGATTCGGTTACGGTTGACACGCGAAGAAAATCGGCAATTAGTCGACTATGTGGTTCCGGAAACTATGGACCCGAACGTGGTGCCGATGGTACCGTTCTCTTAAGGTAAGAAATATGATAACGCAAACTTACTTGGATGATTTTCTTTATTCATTGAAAAGAGTACACACTAACACCATCACTATTCAACAAGTCATTGAAGTACTAAAACAATTAATTTTGCCATACCGTCATAATTATGACAGCGAATAGCCTTGATTTTTTCCAAATTCTTTCAGAACAAATTAAATTCAAGCGTGTTTCCAGATTGGCTCAAATATAATATATTAGCACTGTTTGTTAAACATGCTAAAAGTTCTATGTGGTGCGTGTCTGCCTTATAGTATTCACCTTTTTCGGACTTTATTGTGATATGTTTGGTTATCGAACAAATGTATTGTAATTCGTCATTATTTCATTGCAGTACAAAGCAGCGAATAATAACATAATGATAGAATCGCATAAGTCGAACATTGACAAATAATTGCTAGAACAATCAATGTGTACAGGGTGGGCCAAATTCGATATTTTCATGCGGTACACCAATAACCATAAGATTTAGTAAAAAACTAATAAGGTATCTACTTATGAGCTCTTTTTAAAAGAAAAAATCGTTGGCATAATCAGATTACCCATATCACGATTATTTACGTAGATACAGGGTGAAAACCAAAAAATTAGCATTTTCGAAAAACCGCAATATTTTCTTTATTATAGAAGTTAAGGTCATGAAATTCTCAGGATTTAGGCAAGAGGATACCGCAATTTTAAAAATGGCATCAACAAATTTCTAGACCTACCAAGTTCCGCACGGCCAAAGTCAACATTCATTTTTCTTATGGGCGCCATATTGGATTTTTACTTTATCAAAATCCTCATTTGAAATGCTTTTCAACCATGTATAACATGTTTATGTTTGGTCAACATAAATAATAAAAGCAACAAAATTAAGATCTCGTGGTAGTAAGCTTTGATATTTCTATTCGATTTTTCCATAGTGGGCTTTGTTGTCTCTTTTTCAATCATCTAACGAACGGTCAAAGTACAGTTTATTGTCAGCGACAGAGAATAAAACACTGCAACATATTATATTTCTCACTATTTCAATAGTAATTCATTTTAAAATTCACAAATTATTAACTGCACACAAATGACACCTACAATAAATTCTATTTTGACCGTTAGATTATTAAAAAAGAGACCGCAAAGCCCACTATGAAAAAATTGAATAGAAATATCAAAGCCTACTACCACGAGATCTTAATTTTGTTGCTTTATTGCTGTACCCCATGAAAGCATCGAATTTGGCCCACCCTGTACAAAGAAAATTGAGTAGGAAATTCAATAACTTTTTAAAATGTTGCTACAATCAAAGAAGAGTGTCCCACATGAAAAAAACCAAAAATCAAAGAGTACAATGCTGTAATCAAATACAACATGCTAATCATAAACAACTTCGTGTACATAAGCAAACTAGTAAGTAGGGATCCATGACATAAGCCAAGAAGAAGCAGCTATCTCGCAAACAAAATAAACAGTGTCCCAAAGGTCGCCAAAGAGCATCAATCCGGATGATTAAATAAATTAGAAAAATAAGTACGACCGGCATCCTCTCAAAAAACTAGAAAAAAAGCCAAAGACGAGCACGTGATGGCGAAATTGGCAACGATAACGGCAAATCAACCGGCTAGAATAAGACAAAATAAGACATCAAAGAACAAAGCCAATAAATAAACGATTTGAAAAGGAATATGGAACATAAGAAGCATAGACCGCAAGGAATTTGAACTTGGATTTTGAAAACAAAGAAGACCTGGGTATACATTTCAGAATACTCAAATAGAGTTAGACAAGCATCATTTGTTGTAGTTTACGGACCTAACGAAGACGAAGCAGGGAACCAAAAACTCTTCTATAGACCTATGAAAACACTAAGAAGAGGTCAACATGCCAATATAAGACAAATAATGGGAAACTTCTAAGCAAGGACACTGCAATAGAACAAACCCAAGAGAAGTACATAAGTACAAATCAAACAGAAAGTGAAAACGACATAACACCAGAAGAGGTTTCGGATGCAATCACGGGAATAAAAGGAGGGAAGGGTGCTTGGCATGACAAAATAACTCCTGAGATGATGAAGAACCTAGGAACCAAAGTCGTGGGTATGCTAACGAAGATCTTCAACGTTGCCTGGCAGATAGGGAAGATACCAATCGACTTGAACGTTGGAATAATCATCTCCTTGCACGTGAAAGCTGAAAAACGGATGTGCGATAACTACCGAGGCATTACCTTGTTAAGTATTGTGTCGAAAATATACTAAAGTATATTAGAAAAAAGAATGATAGTTACAACTGGACGAAGCGAAATCGGAACCGAAAGAAGTGCCCAAGACTACATTATTCACAACTAAGCGGGTGATTGAAAAATTAAGGAAAATGAAAGTTAATGCGTAATTCGTAATTCGAAATATGGCGAAGCTTGGAAAGGAGAAACGTAATTAATTAGAAATTAATATTAATGAGGGCAATAAAAATCCTCTATCATAGCAATACAAATTATGTAAATCGTGACAACTTGCAATCAAAAACATTGCAACAAATATTGGCCTTCGACAAGGACATTTGAATAGATGATGTTCTCCATAGTACAAAGACAAAAACCATCAAAGTCTACATAGGACACTACAAAATGCCTGTTTATCTATCAGTATGTGCTTTTGCGGATGACTTGATGATATGTGCTGCTATTTAAAAGAAAACGTAAATATTGGGAATGAAGAAAAGAAACATAAAAATAAATTCCAGTAAAACAAAAGCCATGGCAAAGAAACAGAATTGAGTATAGAAATAGATCAACGGAGAATAGAATAAGTGGACAACTTTAGTACTTGGGAATCCTACGATAAGATAAACAACGCTTCGAAGCTATACCATGGTGTAGGTAAAACATTCCTTGGAAGCAGGGAAATAAGTAGGAGAACCAAGATGGCATTTCTATAATTGTTTGTCTTGTGTTAGATAGCTAGAACCACTTCCTCGACTTCTTCCTTCACGTCCTTCTTCTGCCGTTGTTTGTTGTTCAAAAATACTGGAATGAATCACTGGGACAATAGCGAAAAGTTACCGCGATCGGGAACCCAAATGAGTCCCATATTCTATCGACGGTACGTATACTTGATACCAAGAAAAACGCCCAGTGTGCGTGGGGTCTAGGACACAACGTCCACTGGTCACAACGCCCACCGCCTTCTGAACCGCCATCTTGGTCACAACGTCCACTTTTAAATTTGGTCATAACGTCCACTTTGGTCATAACGCCCACCGCATATTCTGTCACTCTGGTCACAACGTCCACTTTTAAATTTGGTCATAACCTCCACTCTGGTCACAACCTCCACCGACGCCTTCTGGTCATATCGCCCACTGACGTTGGTCGTAACGTCCACTTTTCTTTTTCCGGTCACAACGCCCACCTTTCAATTTGGTCACAACGTCCACTCTGGTCACAACCCCCACCGACGTACGTCGTAACGTTCACTTTACTTTTTCTGGTCACAACGCCCACTTCTAGTATTGATTATAAGATCTACTTGGTCACAAACTCACAACGTCCACCAATGCACTCGGGCCACATCGGCCGCCGTACAATATACAATGCAACTTTTGTGTTCAGATAGAGACGTTTAACTTGTACATACATAACAAAGGATTGCTATGCTATGCGGAAAAGATACCTACATTTTAACAAATATGTTCCCGAAAAAAATCCTCTTACACAGTTATTAATATATGCACTTAATCGCAGTGGCGTAACTAGGGCATGAAGGGCCCCCGTGCAAATCGAAATATTGGACCCCTATTCCTATATCAGGAAAAGGTTTGAAAAAAAATGTTATCGTTAAAACTCCAGACAGGAAAAAAGTTAATTGAACCTCGTGGACGTAGTAAGTCAAAACCTAAATATCTATCCATGAATCTAACAGACATGCTCCGCAGTGCTCAGAAAGTCACAATAAATAGTAAATACTGTAATGTAATGTAATACTGTATATAGCGGTATAGTCCATTAGCGATATAATGCATTCAATTAGGTGTAACCATTGACTAAAGAAGGATTTTTCAATCAACGGTGTAACGTATAACGTGTTTTTCAATAACAGCGGACTAAATACTTACTATGAAATACAAAAAAATATTAGTAAGAAAAGCATGAAGTTAATTCGCAAAAGTAGCTTATAAGAAACGCCCTTTAAGGTTCATCACGCTTAAGGAATTTTTCCATTCAATGTGCAAAAGATTAAAATTTATTACTGGTTCTGGTCGTATAATTTGAAAGAGCTTATTGCAGATACAGATTGACATTTCCTCGTCCCTTTCTAGGTAGATAAATAATCTTTTTCGCATTTCATTGCAAAATGTCAACTTTTTGAATGTAATTGTAGTTTTGAAAAGTCAATCTTTTTGTAACAAGTGATAAATTGCTTTTACTTTTTGTAACAAGTGATAATAGTATATTATTCAACGAGCATGTAATGATGCTAAATTACTCACGAAGATGTATTTTGCCACACGAGCCGCAGGCGAGTGTGTTAAAATGCATCTGAGTGAGTAATAGCTCATTACATGCGAGTTAAATACTATACTTTTTCTACTACTTGCTTTTTATGGAGTTAGTGCCGTGAGTAAAACGCGTATTATTAAACGGTAGTAGAAAAAATGCTTTTACTTTTTGTAACTGGTTGTAAAATGACATTTATTGTGGAGAAATAAGACACAGAACAGCATAAAACCTCTATTTATTATAAATATGTATCTACTTAGCTGCATTTGGATCGTTTTCAATATCTGAATCTTCGGAAGAACTCATTTCAAGAAATAGCAAATTTGATTCGAAAACCTTCAAAATTGTCAAAGAATTCGTTGTTATCGAAATAAATTGACATAGCAACGGATTTTCTGAGTGTCTAGATTGCTATTGAAGTAAATTACCATAGCAACGGATCTTCTAAATGTCTAGATACGACACATCAGCAATTTATACGGGAAAAATGTTGTTCATTTATTCATTTTGCAACAAAATGCGAAAAAATCTTGTATAAAACACGAGGTAAAAGCGCCTTTTTATCACACGACGTGTTGTTCATCTCGGCTTCGCCTCGATGAACAATTTTCACGTCTAGTGATAAAAAGTATCGCTTTTACCTCTAGTTGTATAAATAGCTATTGTACTTAGTTATGCCGACAGAAGGGGTTTTGTGAATCAGTCTACTGTAATAGAAAATAGTTATAATTATAATACTAGAAAGTGTAGCTCCATTCTGCAGCATGGCATTCCGAATAAGTTTTAAAATTTAATTTTTTGGTTATCTAAGTCTCAACTGAGGGCCCCCTGAGCTTGAGGGCCCCCGTGCGCTGCACGGGTTTGCACTTATGTAGTTACGCCGCTGCTTAATCGTAATATGGAAGAAAGAGATATAGTAGCCAAACTTTTTGAAACAACCTAACAGCTTTGAACGAGAAAAGGGTGTACGTTTCAAATGTGGTTATTAAGAAAACCATCGTGATAAAAAGAGGAAAAGAGCATTTCCCAAACACTTACCTACTTTTCTGTAATTTAGCCATTAAACATTCCAATTTGCAAGCGTCTACTTTCGTCTTACTTTTAAGGGATTTTTTTATTAAGAAATGATTTACAAAATGGTTATTAGCATTTTTTACTGATATAACAATAAGAGTATTATTGACCTACAGATACTTGAGTTGTCAAGTTATTATAATACCTACCTATTACTACTACGTACTATACAGGGTGTTACAGAATGGTGTGAGGAAAATTTAAGGATAGATTCTACATCTCAAAATACGAAAAAAGTTCATATAAACATGGGTCCGGAAATGCTCCGTTTTCATATTACGGGGTGTTTAAGCTTAATTCATTTTACATTTATCGAAAACCCGTTGTAGATAGTGAGATGAGTTTTGGTACACGCAAATGTTTCAATAAAGGTCACGTTCACGGTTCACATAAAAACATGTACAATACTTGCTCAATATAAATTATAAATAAAACAATAAATCCGTTTGCGAAAGGGTGGTGTACCTAGAGGTATAATATATTTCGCGCGTTTGTCGGTATACCCTACAAGTGACTTAGAAATGTGCAGAATTGGCGCCAGCTTCAGTGAACGTGATTTTCACAATAACAAATTTTCGTAAGCTGTCTAGAAATTACCTGCCTAAGACGGATTGCTCTATACAGTGACAGCCGACAGGGTGTAGAATTCGTCGATGCACCATAGAGATTTCAATGTAAAAATCATTATATTCGATTATTTGCTTCCCTAATTATTTTAGACAAAGACTATTTAACTTTTTTGTAGATTAAGCAAATCTACATCCGTACATGTTGTTTGTTTTTATTTTACTTAATCAAGAAAAATTGAAAATTAAAAGTGATGCTTTGGCAAAAAATAGTGGTACCATGGAATTAAACGAAAGTGTAAATTTTTATTTGCCTAAATATTTACTTTCTGAAAAATTCAAAGTAAAAATAAGTAACAGTCGATTCAGAATTATTGACTACAAAAAAGTTAAATAGACGTTTTGTATGAAATAATTAGGGAAGCAAATAATCGAATAAGTAGTAAGATTTTTACATTGTAATCCCTATGGTGCATCGGGCACTTCTACACCCTGTATATCCCTTATCTCAAAAATCTGAAAAAATTTTCCGAATGAAACCAGAAACCAGAAATTTTAATATCTGTGATATGAAACAACGCACGGAGATGCGCTGATGCGGTTTACCGAAAGAAATTAATTGCGTTACCTTTTATTAGAAGCCCAAAGAATTTCGAGTGAAAACTCATCAATAAGCACACATTTCAATTGTGAATAATTTGATTTTTTTACTGGAATGGTACCTGTACGTATAGTAATTTTGCCATCATGTGATGTAAATTTCCATTCTCTTTCAATTTTATTAATGTGTCCTTATGTGGCTATAGTTTAGGAGATATTTGCGATTGTACAGTTTTCTGAGTTGCTGGTTCAGATTTAATGTATATTTTGGACCAAGAGGAACGACGCGACGTACTGTGTCGAGTGGAAAGTCGTCAAAACCAGGGTCGGACTGGACAGTCGAAGATAAATTCAAGATGTCAATGTCGTGGTATCGGATGTCACCAAGCGAATATCATTGCGTTAGAAGAAATTAAAATGTCAAGCAAATTTCATTCCAAAACCACTTCAGAGGCAAAGCTGGAATATATGAGGTGTTTTAATAAAAATAATATCAAATCATATAACCTACTATTTTATTAACAATCACTTTAGACATTCTTTTTAATCGTATTTAGAAACATGAATCTGAATTTGCAAGAAGAAAAAAAGCAACTGCGAATATTTTGAGTGCTGTTAATGGCCTGTTCCAGTTTGCTTCTCGTGGAATCAAAAGAAAGGTAGGGCAAAACCGTTGCTATGCAGTAAAATGCCTTTTTTGAAAAATATGAAATAGCACCAAAACGGTGAAATAAGTAAATTCAAATTATGAACAATTTGGTTCGGCGAAACTTTCATTCGAGTCATTTTTAGATTTTTTGAGATAAGAGAGCTACAGAGTAATTCGTCTTAGGCGCGGCATCCACACTCTGTATGAGTATCTACAGCTACACCAAATCTAGAACCTCTTCAATTGTTCAGCGGACGATGTGGCCCGAGAGCATTGGTGTACGTTTATTTGTATGACCTCTTGAATTTGCTCAAATCTTTCAACCGAACTTTATTATTATATCCCATTTAACATGTGATACATAATGCTACAAGTCAGCTTCGAATTTTTTCTAGAAACTTTTACCTTTCCCATTTAGCTGACTCAAACAGAAAAGATTCGTCAGAACTGAAAGTAACGCTGTGTGTTCCGGTTATCTTTGCTCACCGGGTAATTTGACTTAAACGTTAATTGGTAATTTAACAGTAACTTGATAACTCATGTATCTGTAGGACAATAAGAGATTTATCTTATTGTTATGTCAGTAAAAGATGGCCATGAAGGACGCTAACTTATCTCTTTTGTTGAAAACCATATTAAGCAAAATGTTATTAGAAATGTATTCAGGAACTGAAGCAAATGCAAGAAAAACAAATGAATCCCATCTTTACGGTTTTTTTTTGGTTTTATTGGAAGATCTATACTGGCACTTCATAAATCATTTCTTAGCAAAAAAATCCCTTAAAAGTAAGACGAAAGTAGACGCTTGCAAATTGGAATGTGTAATGGCTAAATTACAGAAAAGTAAGTGTTTGGGAAGCTTTGGTATATGTTCTTTTTATCTCGATGGTTTTCTTAATAACCACATTTGAAACGTACATCCTTTTCCCGTTAAAAGCTGTTAGGTTGTTCCAAAAAGTTTGGCTACTATTTTGTTATGTATGTACAAGTTAAACGTCTCTATCTGAACACAAAAGTTGCACGGCGGCCGATGTGGCCCGAGTGCATTGGTGGACGTTGTGACCAAGTAGATCTTAGAAGTGGGCGTTGTGACCAGAAAAAGTAAAGTGAACGTTACGACGTACGTCGGTGGGGGTTGTGACCAGAGTGGACGTTGTGGCCAAATTGAAAGGTGGGCGTTGTGACCGGAAAAAGAAAAGTGGACGTTACGACCAACGTCGGTGGGCGATATGACCAGAAGGCGTCGGTGGAGGTTGTGACCAGAGTGGAGGTTATGACTAAATTTAAAAGTGGACGTTGTGACCAGAGTGACAGAATATGCGGTGGGCGTTATGACCAAAGTGGACGTTATGACCAAATTTAAAAGTGGATGTTGTGACCAAGATGGCGGTTCAGAAGGCGGTGGGCGTTGTGACCAGTGGACGTTGTGTCCAGGACCCGTGTGCGTGTTCCTAAGTTAAGGGATCGGGAGACTTGAGCGAACAATTTGAAGATGCTGAGAGTTGATCTTGATAATGAGATTTGAGGAGTGTATTAGGAGGTGGAGCATGAAGGCTGTGTTTTTGCCTTTTTTGGAGGTAGATACTAACAATAAAGGAGGGTAAGTGGGACTAAATAGGAAGTAAACGTCTGCAAGGGTGCGCGCGCACGTGAGTGTGTGTCTTTTTTTTAATGAATATGGTGATGAAAGGGAGAAGAGGCTTGCGGTTAATAAAGAGATCATAGAAACAGCGGTGTTAGAAATAACTGAATGAACCTTGTAGGTCAAGTGGCCTAACTCGAAAAATGAGTTCTATTCAACATTCTGGGAATAATAATAATAATAAATAAATTTACACCAGAAAAAATGACAATTATTTATTTATTTCACATCAAGACGAGGTTTGGTTAAGCACATTCATGTTCATCCGCGCTGTGAGAACGTTACGAAAAGGGGGTGAAAGTGGTGAAATACGACAAAGTGATCAAAAGATATTGTAGTGCAGATATGGTGTCGCTCTAATTGAGGAAGTGAATCAAATTGACAGCCGAAAAAGATGAGTGAATTCTGAATTGTCTTTGAGTTTCGAAGGAAGAGCATAGTGCTGTTAGGGTTGAATCGCCAAATTAGATACGTTGAGTGATCGCCTATTAACACGCGTTTGAGATAGCGATAGTTGTTCTCGAGTTTCCGGGAATGTCAGGATTTCATATTGTCGCTGAGAAAGAGATATTTCAAGAGGAATCGCTATTATAGTAGGACATTACAGGAAACAAAAAGAAAAAATTTAACCTAAATCGGGAGTTGAGTTGGAAACATTCAGAAAAATTGCCGCCATTTTGAAAACATCAACTAGATGGTTTTTCTTTTCTACTGTCGTGCTTGGTCGGAAACGACTATAATACATACTTAGATGGCCAGAAAATATACTTACCTACTTAACGTTTCCGTTGTTTTAAACTTTTTTGGAGAATGATTGCAATTTTGAATCCTCAGAGATATTTTTAATGGATCTCGGTCTAGAATCACTTGTGCTAGACCTATATACAATACATGTACCTATTATACGCGTACAATATTAATTTAGTTTGACAAGATTGTGAAATTTACATAGGTGAAGCTTTATCTCTAGTTACTACAGTAATTATTATTGTTGCAGGGTTCCTGCTCCTCACGTTGTTGCCGCACGAGCGTATAGGATATCGAGTCCAAGTACGAGCGGAACAGGACTGTATAAATTAACGCGTCTCTTAAATCAAGGAAGCAAACAGCAGGTGGTGGTAGACGATACAAACGTACCAAGACGTCTTAGTTGGGAAAGGTAATTTTTTCCAAAACGATCGACAGTAATAATTATTCCGTCGATTTAAAGACGTGCAAAAAGGGTAGGATCAAAAATTCCGCATCGTAAAATTAAAATATAAAAAGTCTAACAAATTTAATTAAGTGGGGTCCTAATGCGAGAATATGGGTTTGCAGTAGATTAACTTGTGGTATTCTAAAGGACTATTTAATTTCTCTCATCCTTTCAAATTAACTTGTTATAATTAGATAGGTAAAGTTAAGCTTCTTTACGGAACTTTAAAAACCTTCATTATAGGAAAACCCTCAAATTGAAAGTATTCCTTAATATTAAGATAAAGAGCTTTCGTCCACGTATATTTCTGCCAAAAAATCCATCAATGTACAAAAGAAAGAACAAACTAAAACTAGGTTCCACATTTCGTGACAAGAAAACCGAGAGAATGGAAAGAAATAAAGCATCCCCCTTTAATATTCTTAAGTTATGAGGAATTGAACTTCGTTTTAGCACAATGAATAAATCAAAAATTACTGTGCAATTAGGTACTTATGAAAACTGTTATAACGTTGATTGAAGGATTTACTTCAATCAACGGTTATAATTAAATCTTTATCGTTGTCGTTAATTATGATGGTGCTATCGAAAAAATTATATCAATTATGCCGATTTGGGTTTGTCGCCAGTAGAGGTAATTCATCGTAGGAGGAATGGAATTTCCAAGTAAACTCAGACAGTTGTGTATTCCATGTGAAAATCTTGACGTTCTAGTATAAAACGTGGAAAACTTGCCACCGGTGTATTTCAGATACAGCAGAAATTTTCCCAGACATTCCAGCCTAATTCACATTTTTGATTCATACAAGGCCTATACAATCTACCTACTCTGAAAGCGTAATGCTCTGTTGTCATGTCTCATTTTAACCTCCGACCAATTTATCCAACTTTGTGTGTTTGCATTTTTCTTTTACAAAGCCCATTTGTCGCTGAAATTTGTGATTCTATCATTTTTATAGTCAGATAAGTTTTATCCGTGTCACACTTTTCAACATGTTAGATTCAATTTAAAGTAAATCGAATATGATGGGATAATCCAATTTTAGAATCTACTGAATTAGATTTCAGCTCCTTTTGTATGCTGCGTCTTTTTAACCCTTCCGCCTTTGGATAGGTGTGTTCAATTTAGTTTACCGGCACCCTGATTTTAGTTTCAGCATTAATTTGTGTTATTGAATGAGCTTTTCGTGTAAAGCTCGAACTCCTTTATTGTGATCATGTCCGCGTCTATAACTCGCTTAAATAAGATTAAAGGACTTTTAAATATAAGATTTAGATGTCAACAAAATGTTCTATGTGAATTCACTCGATGAGTTTGTAGTAGACGTCAAGCAAAAAAGGATCAATTTAATGGAAATGGATCACGACAAGTTCAATCGGCGATCGTTGCTCCCTTGCGATATTTTTCAAAATATCTACAGGATTGTATATGATGAGTACAAGTGGCCTCTTCAAATATGTCTTCATTCATTTTCACTGGCCGTGCTTTGACTCTCACATAAGGCGTGGTTGGTTGATAAAGTGAGCTCATCATAGTACCGAAACGCTTATGAATATCATATTTAACCTTTAATGGTATTCAAATGTGTAGGATGAACCATCGAAAATGGCAGGACAAATATTGAACTTAATCGTCGAGTGAAAGATATGTAATCGTGATTCAATGGCTTAATGCATATGATATCACTGTCAGAGACAAATTTGCAGAATTTGTTCCAATACTGTAGTATGTATTTATATTATGACTTCTCGCCCAATTTTTCATGCTCGACTATGTTTGGTGATACCTACCAACTTACTAGATCAGCAACTAGCCAATCGCACGGTCCATCCATAAATGTCATACTTATTGGACCAGAAATCCAAAAATTACCGACCCCTTCTACAAATACATAGCACATCTAGCGAAAAGATAAATATTATGTCTACGTCTACGGATATTACCGAGTTCTACACGTTCGGGCTAATGCGATCTTAAAATCAATAACTCCGAATGAAATTAAGGGAGAAGGGAGAACACCTTTCGAACGTAGTTTTTCCTCAAAGTAGATAGGTAACCAAAGTGCAAGGGGGAAGATTACGATGTAGATCACACGGAAAATTATTGGGACTGTCTCGTCCACTGTTCTGAATCAGCGAAAAGGCAGAAGAAAGTCTTAGTTTCATTCCTCAAAAAGCTTTCCACCACCAAATTACTATTGGCTCAATCCTTATTTCATTTTCATCGCCCGTAGAAGAGACACATATGAAAATGAAAATAGAGGATAATAAAAACAACAAAGTTGCTGTCAAAAGCAGAGGAAAAGGAAGATGACACCGATCAAATCACCAACCAGTGTCCCCTCTAAAATCCTTAACGACCTTAACGTATCATAAAGCAAGAGTAGGTATTTCAAACAACAAGCGGAACCTTTATTCACAGAATTATTATTTGTGTTCCATTAAGAAGATCGCACAACATATCAAGCGGGTACATTGCTGCTAGCAGTTTACGATGACATATAATTCCCCGCCCATAGCACAATACGATCCATACATGGAAGAAAGTCACCTACCTACTGTGGAACGTGAGCGGCCTAAAAACAAAGGTCCCCCAATCTTTAAATACATACAGACGCAGTTACTCAGTAAAGCAAGAACTTCCGGCATCAAGGGTATCATCCACAGACCACTCCAGCTAATTTACGAGAAGCAGCAATAGTACTGCGGCATATCGAAGAACTAGAGAACTCTTTCACTCGCTGGCCAAGAAAGCCTTACACGATTTGGATAAGAGATGGATAGAAGAATGAAAACTAATCGCCAAGGAACAATAGAAACACAATCAAATTAATGATGAAAAAGAGTCCTAATACTCCTTGATCCCACCATCTTTTATGAAAAGGAGGTAAAAAAACAAACGCAAATAGTAGAATGGATTCGCAAAATTGAATTGCGGCTACTTCTAAACCGAATTCTACTCCAAGAAGCAAAACGGCAAGAGTACTGTAATTTTTATGAAACGTAAGGCCTCTCAGATAGCCAGAGCATTAAAGTCAAAATCCGACTCCGACTCCCTAGGCCTACTTATGAATCTGTTGGCCTCGACCTCTTTGGAACATGACCTAAGGGCGAGGAGTTTCAATGCAAAAAATAACAGGTAAAAGGGACGGTTTGATGTTGAGGGCGCGTTACTTAAGGACTGAGGGAACAAGATAAGGATCAAAAAACGAGAACGAAGGGGATGGGTGAAGAACGTAGCCTACCATCTTTGCACGAACCATGAGGCTATATGAAACATAAATTCAAATTGGATAATTAATAAGAATGAACTGTGCAAATATCAGTGCAGTGCTGTGATAATGCACGTGATAAAGTAAGAGTTTTAAAAATTAGGTCTTTTTTGTCCTCAAAAACTTTCTCATTAATTCAAGGTATTTATAGATTTCACAGCCTTTTAAAACATCTAATTTGGATTTTATGCTGCCTTAACGTAGGATAAAAATCGAAGGAACAGAAGATTTTGACATCGTTAGTAAATAGTGCAATACAGAAAAGAAATTTGAAACAATAGGAAGTTGAATTTGGTTTAAAATGGACGAATTTTCGAAATTATTTTGAAATATGCAAAATCTATTTAGTAGTAGATATTACAATTTCAGTTCACCCAGCAATGGGGGAAGGGATTACGTGCCTTTAAATACACAAAAACGTGGATTATTTTGTTTACTTGCAAAATGCAGTAACTTGACGAATTATTGGTTTAACAACCAGCCTTTTAAGTTACAAATATTAGTTACCCAGATTGCTTTGAGTTATATTTTAATTACAAATAAATTACGTCCAAGCCGGGGGCGTTTTCACAAAAGAGCGATTCAGCAATTCGATTAAAATTAATTTGTCCTAATTAAAAACCCGACCTTAACACAAACTTTTGGACGGTTTGGGGGTTTTATGAACTCAACGAATTTATAAAAAAAATGTACACCGATTTAATGAAAATAGATGATGTTAGAATCTTAACTTTGGAAATAAATTGCATTCAGCCGAAATGTTATTTAAATTTAAATCGCTCGAAATGTGAGTACCACGATTTCAATACATCAATATGCAATTTCGGTGCGAATACTTTTATAAAAAAAGATCAATACACAAATTTTAGTCTCATAAATAATGCAGGAACCCCGCACTCTCGTAATTGAATACCAGATTTTCGCCAGCGAAAATTATAAATGAGATAATTTCGTTTCTTGCAGAAAATTAAGTGGAACTCGTCTGCCACGTTCTTCCAGTATTGACTCAATGGTGGAAACAATTTGGGCTGAAAGCATATCCGAGGCAACTACGCCGCCACCGACCGATAAGAGGCCTTCCTTACGTTTAGACAGACCTCTAGCTTTAGTTTCGCCAACAGTAGGAAGACGTATGAAAGGGCAACGTGGAATTAACGGTAAGTCAAACTCCAAGAAAGGAACTAAAACTTGTTCAAACAACGCATCTTGAGTTAGATTAATATTAATTCGGCATTTCATTTAAAGTTCTGTAGAGTCGGAAAAATCTAATTTCAGTTCTACCACACCTAACAGTTTCACAAAGTGGAGAAAAGGAAAATGTACTGTACATTATCTTCATTAATCTTTCTTATGTTGGTTATATTTTCAACTTAGTGGCCTATTTTCTTTTGATAATAAGCTAGTACCTATCACAAAAACTACGTTGCGCACAATATTGTAAAGTTTTAACATTCATTAAATTGATTAATTGAAGGGTTTTTGTTAGATAATTTGTAAACTTTTGGGTTTGCGCATTGAGAATTATGATACCTATAGAACAATGTTAACTCAAACTTTTCAATTAACTAAATTTGTTTTATGTTGATGGTGTGTTTTAGTTTATTTATTTAGGTTGCCCCTTTAGCTGACTTTAATTGACTTAGGCCAGTGGGCAGGGGGAAGAAAACCCCAAAATCATAAATAGTTCAAACAAAACTGGAAACGTTTAGGTAAAGTATGAATTTCCTGCTCTACAGAGACGAGCGCGAGTCGGATGTTTAGGTCAAAATTGTTAGTGGAAGAAGAGGTAATTCTATAGTTTTTTTAAATAAATGAAAAACGATTCATCCAATCAAAAAAACAGTATAGTTTTAAGAGCATTAAATTCTGTACAAAACGAGTACCAGTACATACAAATTTCCTTGAGAAAACGGAAGAAGAGCGTAGAAACCAGATTTTGTCATTTTAAAAAGAGGGCGCGGCTCATT
The DNA here is from genome assembly GCA_036250285.1 of Pyrocoelia pectoralis. Taxonomy (NCBI): domain Eukaryota; kingdom Metazoa; phylum Arthropoda; class Insecta; order Coleoptera; family Lampyridae; genus Pyrocoelia; species Pyrocoelia pectoralis. Next base: position 687,221 of record CM070080.1, on the reverse strand, counting down.
CCTCACCCACCAAATTGTCTTCCATCAGAAACTGCCAAGTTGTGATGTAATACGGGCTGGTGTCCGCTACTTTTCCTTGTTTTTTACCTTTCGTATGTTATTATTTCGTTTTACTGTTTTACGTGTCTCATGATGTGTTTTGTTAGTGTCAGCAATGACGGATCTAAGTTCACTTTGTGCAGAAACTTTAGAAGGAGGTGAAACAATAGGAAGAAGAGTTAAACATTGATAGAATGCAGCAAACAAATAGGTGGTGGTAAGCGTAACCTTTTTAAAAACTCCACGACCGTTAAAATTCATGTCAAGGTCCAAAAGAAGAAAATCGGTTGCTGCAAAAAATAATTTTCCTCTCTGGTTGAAGATTTTAAAGTAACCTACTCATACGTTTTGATTAAAGAAAAACTATTAAGTCCGCATTTCTCTTCGCGTTCATTTCATCCTACAAAATGTGGTGCTGGCGCTCGAGGATCTAACGTACCAACATTCGGTTTTCCAACGAACTGTGTTTTTGTGTAGGTACCTACTAAGAATACATCAGATGATTTTCAAAAAAAAGAAATTAAAAAGACAAGAAACGAGTAAACCTTGTTGCAAAAAGAATCAAGAAAGAAATCCTTGAAAAATCTGTAGAAAGAGGAGACATGGAGGGAGTCTTTGCGCCCGCCAAGCCTTCGGAACATGACTTCAGATGCATTTCAACTTATTTGTAGGCAGTTGAATGAAAATCATGACGATTGAGATTTCCCTTCGTAAATTAGTATTAAAAAATTTCAAAGAAACTACATATTCTGTCTGAAAAATATGCCAATAAAATTATTATTAGGTACATGAGGATGCAATAGACATTTCTAATACTGCTCATAAAATTTTGAGCACAAGTTGGTACAAATTTCGTAAAACCGATTAACAAGAAGCTCTGTGTTGTTTAAGCTGATGCCCGGTATAGGTACTAAGAGAAAATACTATATCCAAGGTGTAAGACATGGAAAAGTAGGTACCTTGATTCCCAAGATTGAAAATTGGAAAACTTAAAAAAATGATATTTTACTTTTAGATAACAAATCTGATTGCGTAGAGGAGTATCGAATAATTTAATTTATCACAATTACGAAGAATTGGGCGACGGCGAGTTTATCTTTTAGAATCATTTACGTCGGGATTATGTACCGATTTCACAATGGACTTCTGTTCCGGAGCAGGGTTGCATCCCCAGAGGTCTTCAACTTGGTATACGAAGCAATCCAATTACCCTCGCAAATTTGTCGGCTACACAGATTTTGTTCAGGGCCGAGATGTTTGATATTCTTGATATTACATCGTGCCGCCACTTTGCTCATTTCCAACCCTCGTAAAAAATTAACAAGGGAATTAAAGTATTAAAAACACTTATTTCCGATATTTCTATTTCTTTAAGTAGTATAGCAATAACTGAAGCTTTGCTCGATGGTTAGTCAACACCACGTTATCAACCTTGCTGACGATTTCTTCAATTAGGTGTTTCCAGAGAACTTTCTCACCTTGGTTTCACTGTTCCAGTTAAATGTTTCGCTTCTTTGTAACTACTTCCCCAGGACAGGTTTCCAGAAATTTTATTTTACAAGTACCTATGTTTTCTATTTACTTTGATTGAATTTATAATTCTTAATCTGATAGAAAATAGTTAGGTAATTCTCTTGCAACGTTTGTGCTCATTTCTTATGACTTCTCACCCTTATTCCTTTTCTGGCAATAGGTCTCTACTTCTCCCCGTTGATTCTTGTTGGACAGCGGTCACATACTAAATGTGGAAAATACACCTTATCTACTTACCATATCTGTAACAGTGATATTTATCTAGGTAGTAACGATAAATAAGTACATAGTAAAATTTAACAATTTTCCTTCAGAAACTCAATTTTGTGAGCATTATTAATTCCGTCACCGTATTTTTGAAATACTCATAAAACGGACGATCTTAAAAATTAAAGAAAAATCTTTGTCAACGGAGTTTTTCAGTTGCCTCGTCCACATCTCGCAGATCAGAAACCGCCACTGATTCGAACGAATAATTACAGTTTTTTGCTTTTATCTATCTTTATCTATTATTTATCTAGTAGATCAAGACAGTATAAGCATTATCAACCTATGGTATGGTATAGGTACCTATCTAATGTTTAAATTTCGCCCCAGATTAGTGAAAAGTGTTAATGAGATTAAATTATAGGTACTTTTTTTAAGGCACCTACTAACGTGTTATATCTATCTAGAATTCTTAGATAAGTAGAATTTGCGTGCATTCACTTTAACAAATTAGGAAACGGGACATGTCCAATCCCACCTAATGGTAAAATTGCACCAATTGGATTAAGAACAACTAGAGACATTTCCATATTTTTAAAATATGTAGATGTACCTAGGTGGGGGATAGCCAAGTGTGCTTGTGCATTTCCCAATTAAAACTTAAACATGGATCATTTAGGAGGGGAATTCCCGATTATTATAGGCAAAATGTCCGTAGTAACTGATTGAACCTCCTTTTTATCACCGCATGTGGGGTGGTAGGTTACAAGGGATTAAATCTAAACAGTATACAAAGTCATTAAACCCTACTCTCAGTAATTTGATTAATGTTGCTCATTTTCTAATTAATTTAATTAGAATTTCATAAAATGTATTACCCTTATACGGAAATTCGTACAAAGCAGTAATTAAATGAAAGGCAAATAGTTTATTTGAAATTATAATTTTTATTAAATTGCATTACAGAACAATATAAAATATGCCTTTGTAATATTTAATCCAAAATATTAAACGATCAATAAAATCTTCAAAGCAGAACAATACGAAGGAATAACAGTAAAGTTTTATATTGTATATGAGAAAAGAAAAAAGTTATATATGGTAATGAAAAAGATTGAAGGTCGGATACAGGGGACTAGGGAATTGCTTTTATGCGACATTTCAGGATTTGGCTTAGCTTAAATTGGTATGTATGTAAACTATGAAAAATCTTTTGTTATGTAAATACCTAAAGGTAATGGCGGCTTCATTTAATTATGCACCACATAAAAATGTAGTTATTGCATAATATAACGTATCGAGAAAAGTCGTTATTAAATTACGTGATTTTATAGGCTATAGATGGCTTTACTACATATCTTACTTCACAAAATCACGTAGAAATGAATGTTTGCATATTTTTTAATGCAAAGTTTAAATATGTAGACAACACATTTCACTCTGTTGTTATTATGGTGGACTATCGACCGGTGTCTTTTTCAAAATAAATCTAAATAGTTCTCTACCACTCGCCAATTCTTACGTTTTTCCTCAAAACGGTTACTAACCTCATAAATTCAGTCGTTTTGGTAAATGTTCTATCTATACCATTTACCATAGTTTATTTCCATTTGATTTGAATCGACAAAAAATAGAATTGATTTTTAGTTGAGTCACTTACTTACATATTTTATAAATTTAATTAATTGCGTGATAATTACTTAAACTTATAAAATATGTAACTCAAAAGCTTATCAACCATTATTAATATTAGTGTGAATACGCCAACCAATTACATACGACAAAAGTGACCATCTTGGTGAACCTAATTTGTGGTTAGGTGGGTTGTTGAAGAAGTAAATAAACAGCTACTTTTTACTTATTTACTTCTTCAACAACCCACCTAATATACTGCTAACGGCTAACAATTTGTATCTACAAAAACTAATTTGTGGTATTTCAACGTTCCGACTGTCTCGCGGTTTTAGTTGTAATGCCCCTTCTATCGCCGCCTAATTTGTTGAATTACTCCAGGAATCGAACATGTAAATGTGTTACATTAAAAATGGGTGGGTCCGAGACGACTAGTTGGGGGGGGGGGGGGGGGGGGGGGGGGGGGGGGCTGGTGCTCCGATGCCACTTATAAAAACAAAAAAAAAGCGACTGACAGATGAATTTATATGTATTGACAATAGTTACCAATACCATCAGTATTATCCTTGTTTATGGTATATAAACAAGGGTATTACGTGGTATTACTTTCTTATAACTTCATGTAGGTGCCCTACCTACCTATCAATCGTTACTTTCACAAAAAATGTAAAATGGAGGGACTTCCTTTTACATGGTTAAATAACCTTACCGGGAATGTTTGATTTGAATACTTAGCTACGAAGGGCAAACATTACCCATATTACAGCAAACTGCCACGAAATGCTTGTAATTCTTCTTGTTCTTATTAATGTATTCTATCAATTAGCACGATGATAGTTATCATCTAGTCTCAAATACTCGAAAACAAACAGATGTTTCATGCAAACAAATTCATCGAAATTACCCATGAGCCTACGACAAAGCAGCCTCTGAATATTCAAATAACGATACGTGACAAAGGGCATGGGTAAATGTGGACGAATCCATGCATCCAGAGTTTCCCAAATTCACTTAGGTACTGCGTTAATTGAAATATTAGTACTAATATTTCAGTCAACGCTTACTGAGGGAAGGGAAGTAAGTGAAATCTTTCATTTATAATAATTAATCGACACATGTGTTTCAATGCAAAATGTGACTATTAGGTACATAAATAATATTTCTGAAAAGCTACCAACTCCTACTCCCATGAAATAATTTGCAAAACTCTCTGTAACATTCCATTCTTCACCAAGTAGGCCTTCACAATTACCAATATTATCAAATGGATGGGTTTTCGTGTTCTCAAAATATATACCATCGCTCCCGCGAATAAAATTGCGTAATAGTGTCACAGGCTGCGGACGAACTTGTGAGAGCTGCAAGCGGAAAACCACTTATGGGGCCCGAACCAGCCTGCGAGACGACCAAAAGGGAGATTCAGTCAATACCCACAAGCAAGCACTGTGGTACTGTGGACATTAGCCAAAAATCTCAAACGGTGGTTTACCAACTTAAAACTTTAAACCACTTTAAAATTAAGCAAGACGAGCATAAAACTTGCGACTGAAAACTGCCGTATGAATAAACACATTCGCAACATTGGAATATCCATCAGTAGCCCGTTACGCAGGGACTGTGGTGAGCAAGACGAAACACCATACCAAGTTATCTACCGAGGTGAAGAATACACAAAGACAAGGGTACCTACATCTTGGAAATGGAAAGATTATATAGGAGGAAGAAACAAAAATGCACCTCATTAAAATCTTGGACTATTAAAAATACAGCAATCATGTAGGTTAAGGTTAGCCAAATAAACCCCTGTTAATTAATTTTATAATTACACTACCCTAGGCTTTACTATCCATCAATACGCCGAGTTTAGGTGTATCGGTAAGCGAAGATGATTTTAGAGGTTGAACCAAACAATCAGGATTCCCAAGGAGTAAAAGGGAACGGATGCGTCCCCGTTTTATACTAGCATTTTCTGTTTCTTTTTCTCGATATCTAGCTGTCAGGTTTATTTTCCTATGAAGCAACTACAACTTGAATAAGAAAGGGGAAGGGACTTTCTTGCTGAACCTAGAAAAAATGGATTTTCCTTTACTTGTTCACGTTAGGACTGTGAAGTCATATGTAAAAAATGCAATACACCTCACATACTGAAGGGAATAAAACATCCGCTCAACAAATGACCAAGAACAAAAAACCGGAAGCAACAGTGCGAATTTTGGAGATTTTTAATGCAGTATGTTTCCCAAAAATGAGATTTACGGTATTTTGTTTATTGATTTTTTTACAAATACGCAGCCTTTTGGGGTTATAAAACTAAAATTTAGAAGTGCGCCCAGACTAGGTATTAGTTTTTTTAACTGTCCTTAAACCTCGAAATAAGTTCATGAACTAATTTTTTATTTAATAAAAAGATTAAAAAAGGTAATTTGTATCTTGTGTAACAGACATATTAAATATCGATGAAATTATTCCTGGGACTGTACTTCTACCTGTGCCCGTTAGTGGCCAATACCAAGGAATAAACTCACCTTGTTTAAAAAGAGACAGCAGGATGGTGTTTCAATGAAGCTAAAGAGTAACAGATTAACATTTAACCTGTATATCTTGTCTTTTAGTTGCTCACCGTAAGTACTAACAAAAAGGTAGTACCTACTTACTGCTCCGCGATTGATTTTTATTTAATATCTATAACAAAACAAGCGGTCCACGTGGAATTTTATATACCTAAAAATGGTCACTTTTGCTAAAGGTCACTTGTGCTCTTTGTTTATATTCATTGACCCTAAATACCTGTTTTGTGAGTTTTTTTATAGTGTGATTAAAATTAAATTTTGTGTTCTGTGGTGGTTTAATTAAAGTGATTAGAAATGTTAAAAATTCAAAATGTAGGTAAGCTATTTTAAATGTTTTTGTCCGTTGACGTAACTGTTTTTTCTCCCTCCTTTTTTAATATTGTCTAACATCCGCTACACTTTTTTAAATGATTCATGTTCGTTTAATATCTAACTTTTTTCAATTTCATAATCCCGATGTCTTAAATGTGAATATGGTTACGCAGTACTAACCTCTAGGACTGTGTTTTAATTTCACGCAATTTTTGAAAGAATAAATTACCCAATCGATTATTATTTATGCGTCATTAAAGATATTTTACGCACTTGTAATGTAAATGAAAATTTCCATAATTTCGGTTGTATTTTGAATTTCTCTTCTAAGGCGAGCGTCTCAGTGCACCATAAAATTTAAATAATCTTTAAGAATGACTTACAAAAGAATCTCGGTCAAGCTTTTGAAATGTACAATAAGGAAAAGAATTTCTACCATCGTTCATTTTTCTCGCACATAAGCGCGTGAAAAACTTTAAATGGCGAGAATACTAAGGGTAAAATTAAGAATGTTTTCCGTTTATTATCTTGCTCAACGATGCGAATAAATGCTCTCTAAAAATGTTTTTTATCACATTCTTGGAATTTAATCTTTTTTTTTTTATGTTGATCGAAGAGCTTTTTGTTATCAGTTAAAATGAAGCTTTTCAATTTGATAATTTGTACATATCTTATTATACCTCCTGACCTTTTTCGACGTCTCTTATAAGCGTTCATTTCAGGCGTCTAAATCGATAACGCGTAATATTCTCTGCGGCATTTGCAAGAATTTTGTTGTATTGAAGGTTAATATGCGTATAGTAACCTTGAACTTGTTTATTATTTTATGTTTTATGCCGTTTTATGGTTACTAAAATCTATGGATTAATAACAATAGCTAAATCTCTTACGCAACAACAAGAGGGAGCCATAAAAACGCTCATTTTATTACCACATTATGTTTCTGGAATGTTGAAGTATTTAAATGGTGGACAACGTGATATAGCATATAGCTAATAATAATATTCATTTCAAGTTTCAACTATAGATAGGTATTGCATAAAAAAATGTACTCCTCTCATTCTTAAACTTGAGACTATTCAATTTATAAAGATTGACTGAAACATTCGTAGCATGAAAACACTAAGATGAGATGTAAACTCGGACCAATTTGGTCAGAGGATCGAAACATTTAAACTATGTAATACTCCGGTAAGAAAACATGGAAGAAAGTACTGCAGTTTTGCATCAGATTAGTTACCTATATGACATAAATCCACTAAGTTTTTTGAAGAACGCTGAGCAGAATATTACTGAATTATTCTAGCGACTCCCGAGTGACTCCTAAATTCATCAAAATTACTGCAATTTCGTAAATTCTACAATCAAGCCGAGTTCTTTGATTTCACCAAAACAAGTCGGCACTGGTCCACTTTTGTCAAGCAAATATGATTCTAAAGATTTGATATTTTTTGTTGTTCTTACAATAACGTCAAAAATATGGATGAACGCCAATACCTATAGCGTTTGCAGATGATCTAGTCTTAATAGTAAAAACAGGAAAAATTACAAAAAAATTAAGAGGAACAAGCAAACAAATTCGGCTTAGAAATAAACTCTATAAAAAGTATGGATGATGGGCAGAAAGAAATGGAAAGCGATTTGATTAGCCTCCTGCAGATTTCGAAGCGAAGTACAAATTTGAAAGAAGCGGAAGCTGAAAACAAAAATATGGAAAGGTGTTCAGGAATGCAAAAATAAGAATATAGATATCAGAATGACGACGTTTTTTTAGTAATCCAGTATTACGCCCCAACGAATCAGATAGCTAGGGCTGCTCAGCGAAATAATGTCAAACTTAATCTTGAATATGAAATAATATACAATGTGTTCATTTAAAAAGGGAAATGCGCCGTGTTAGAAAGAAATGTCGAAACACCTCAACTTTTTACTAGGCGCTAAAATCATGAATGTCAGATTCGTTCCCTCCTACTGGAAATACCCCTTACATTTTTTCAAATCATACCTCCTATAAAAGGTCTGGTTGCTTAAAATGGAATGGAAAAAGTTTTTAACTTTTTGGAAATTGGGAAAAACGTAAAAAAATTAAAATTTGAAATATCATTTTCATGGCTCAGTATATAGCCTTGACTCTGTAATGGTATTACGTACAAGTACAAAGTACAAATGAACGCTTCAAACGACTATTGCTGCTGGAAATCAGGATCTTGCTCCAAAGGGGACCTGATCACAACGGCCACTGATCATAACGGCCACCTAGGTTATTGTTATTTAATAACAGCCACTTTGATCACATACGGCCTCAAATACTATTTGATCATAACGGCCACCTTGTTCACGTTATGATCAAATAATATAAGTGACCGTTGTGATCAAGGTGGCCGTTATGAAATAGCAAAAACCGGGGTGGCCGTTATGATCAGTGGCCGTTGTGATATAGACCCTAGTATACTCAAAACACGTATAAACGCACAGATCATGCATATACAGTGTATTTCAAAAACATACCGATAAACTTTTAGGGTCCGGAAACGGTTCGTTTTCGAGATAAAGGGTGTTAAAGTTTTTTTTTTTAATTACTTTTTATTAATATCTAAATAATTATCTAGTATGTAAATTTCTACTTAAAATAATACAACAAAAGAGAATAAATTTACATATTAGATAATAATTATTTATGATTTTTTTTCTTGAAAGCAAGGTAAGATACGCAAAACACTCAAGTGGGAAAAAAGTTGTTTTTAGTTGCTTTGTCTAAAAAAAGTTGCATCATTGCAAAAAGCACTGAGGTTATTATTTTTCATGCAAAAAACTAACAGGTATCCCTAAAAGTTTGTCGGTATATTTATGAAACACACTGTATATCTACATAATGTCCCTTATCGAATGATCACCATCTATACGCGTACCCACTGGATTTTCATAACAATTTAAATAGAACATCCCCTCTGAGCCAAGATGCCAGAATTTCTTTAAAATATGTTTGTGACTTTTAAATTGGGGTAGGTACTGACTTTGTTGGTTGATCGAAAGTCGATCAACTCAAAATGACAACATTTTGTTGGTATCATAAACCGTTAAATCCGGTTAAATCTCTATGACCATTATTTTAAATTCAGACCCATCACAATGAAATTAATCTCAGGACCAGCTATGAGAAACTTCTTCAATGGCGAGAAATCCTACGTGATATCAGTAACTCCAGAAACGCATTACTTACTTTATTAGTGAGCTTGAACGTGATTACTATTTGCTCTAGGTTGTGGTGAAATAGCGGCCCTTGGCAATTCTTATTGTGTTGTACTCTGTGCTACCAGTTCTGCCTGGAAAAAAGTCGGAAAATTGCCTAGTGGTTGAGTAATACGTACTGTGGGATAAATACCAGTCCGTGCCCAGGGGCGCCGGAAGAAAATTTGTTAGGGGGGGGGCCCTTACATTTTTTCAAGTAGAAATTAGAATGCTTGAAAATGTTTACCTATTTTTAAATTAGTAACTCAATAGGCTACGCAGAGTCACCGATGGGATAGAACATTATATTCCAAAAGTGGTTATATTGTGAGCTTTTAACATTTTCTAAAATGGATTTACGCGTTTTATGAAATTCCAGGGGGGGGGGGGGCTCCCTTGCCCTTTAGTAGCGGCGCCCATGTCGTGCCTATTATAAATTAAGGAACGAGAGAGTTCGATCTCTCCTGCAGGATAGACAATCGCTTAACTACCTCGTCTAGAAATACAATAATGTTCTATCTCAACATTTTCACGCGCAAGACTACCACCATAATTTTTTGCGATATAGAGTATAGCGTAATGGTGGCATCGATAAAGTAAACGTCTCCTCTTTAGCTCTTCTCAACTACCATAGGAACCATCCTGTCGTGTAAGACTAGCTGTAATATAATGTAAGTGCCTAGTTACGAATAAAATCTTATTTAAGCAAGATGGAAAATAGGACGGTTCTATAGAGCCACTAAAAGCTTTTCCGTGACTATCTGACGCCTCCTAATGTTCTTCTTGTATTGCCTTATAGACTTTCTACTCGGGCCAAGTTTTGTTCTTTCTTGTCTAGTTGAACAGTTCTAGGGTCCCGCACCTCTAGCCACTAAGAGTGATCAAAGGGTATCTTAACAGTTCTCAGTCATAGTCGCTTCTGGAGTCACTTGCCAACTAAAAGATACTCACTGCAGTCAGACTCAGATTTACTACAGAGGTTGAGGCGCCGGCGTCGCTTAACTACCACCAACTCACTCAACTCAGCCCTTGGACCCCTTGTAAAAAATCATCCCGCTTTGCCTTTAGGCAGCCTCTAGAGAGCCTCCCATAAGGGTAGGTAGAAGGTGTTTCAAAATCTCCTGACCCGTGAGATGCGCGGCGAGATTTAAAACAATTTCGAAAAGTAGACACGACGTTATAAGTCGAGAAACATCGGCAGTTAAAATGCAATCCTAAACATGTAGAGTAAATAAATATAGGTGTAATTATTTACAGAACTTCATATTAGTATCGTAGTATCGAGTTTAAATAAATGCCGCCGCGCATCTCACGGGTCAGGAGATATTGAAACACCTTCTAGTTGCGAACCACCTTTTTCAACCACTCGAGAGAATGATTATTCACATACGAAATCTTTAGGCTCTCGCCCAAGTACCTCCAACCATTAAAGATAGATGCTGGAATGGCGTCTATTGAGGCGAAACGATGCCGGTCAAAAGGGGTTCTTTTAACCTATCCCTCTAAGTTAGCTGTCCGCTGTTAGCTGTTACCCCCTAAATTGTTAGTACGTAGTACCTATTACTACTATAAATTGTAACTTGGTTCCTTTGTAACTAACCGCTGTTGTCCGAAGAAGGGGACGTCTATCGAAACGCCAGGACTACCTACTAGATGAATATGGCTTCCAAACGTAGCAGAAAACTGGCATGATGTCGCTTGTCAACCTGCTGGCCTCAACTTCCCATTTCCTGTATTGCCTTGGAGATGTCACTCCGCCTGAAGGATGACTCAACAACCAAAATGCGATCATTCACTATTATGGGTCGTCTCGCATGACACAAACAGGGGGCTGCTGTCTTTGGTCTGGATTCTCTCCTTTAGTTGGAGTGGGTTAAACAAAGCATGAGAAAGTAAATGAAAAAAAGCCAAGTCTGAATCCCCTAAAAATAAGATTCTTATCATTATTCCTAATTGACTTAAAGTTGATAAGGCAATAATTTTCTTCAAATCAAATTCAAAATTAGCTCCTAAACCAGCTATAAATATAGTCAAACTTGAAATAAATAATATTAAATAAATTAAATAATTATTAAAACAAGACCTAAAACGAATAAGAAGATAAACTCCAGCTGTTACCAAAGTTGAAGAATGACCTATGATACAGGTCAGTGGGTTGAACAGAGGATTTTTATTACGTCTAAGATTATCCGCCGACGTTACACAACCCTTATACCCAGTGTCAAAGCAACAACATAGGAGAGGTAAAGTCGTCATGGAAAGCGTCGATTATTTTAATAACTCAGTTGATTAAAATAGGGGCAATGAAAACCAAATATAACATTAACACCCTGAATACATTATTGATTATAACCCTGTATAAAAATTTAAAATTATAAAGTCCTATATTATCAGTTGAATATAAAAGTTCGGCCCCTCGCACGTTTATGAATGTATTTAGGTACATATTCAACACTTCCTTTGTATACCAATACGAAAAAAATTATATGTTAAATCAGTAAAGATACGCCCCACTAATTATAAATTAGGAAGCAACGTGTGCTAATTGTCTTTATTGTTAATTAAAGAATCTTCCTTCCTGATTAATACCGTATGAATGAGTAATTATTCGAAAGTTTTGATTTTTATCTTTGGATGTTAATTAAAGTTTAATGTTCTAAAAATGTAATTTTCTATTAATTGCGCTATACCAGGAACATTTCACCGTATGTTAAAATAACCGCGGTAATTTAAGTAGGCCATTTCGTATTTTTTGTTAAAAAAATCGTATTTTTCCTTGCTCCCTTCTTAGTAAAATAAAAATACTTTTGAGTGCGATCTGAATCTGCGGGTACGAGAAAGAAGTGATAGAAGGTCATTTCCTGCATGGTCCTCTGTCAACTGCTAACATCAAATTGGTAAGAAGCCAAAATGTGTGTCTACAAACGATTCTTTTGATGTCTGAATAAAGGCGATAATCCCATAAACGTCAAAGGAAAGTGTGTGAGTATTGTACACATTCACGATTCCCCCTCTAGTAGTGGCAGCACATTGAAGCCATGCAGGTCCATAATTTTATGGTCACAGTAGAAGAGCATCAACAGCTGTTCCTATACTCTAAGCATGAAGATACGTAACGTTAAACTAGAACGGAGTCGCGTGCCGTTTACGTAATAAGACTGGATTTAAAACGTAACGGTTTTAGTGATTGTTCGTAATCGAGAAATGGAAGTTTAATGTTAGTCAGTGTAAAAACCTCAACCGCGATTACAACAATTACGAAGGCGTGTTTGTTTTGAACGTGAGCCCATTTAAATTATGGGCAAAGCCGTAAAGACATTAGAACGTGTTAAGAAAATGGAAGTGGAACGACGTCGTATTACGCAAAATCCAATTAAACGCTCTAAATCAGTAAGAGCGTCTCTACGTTTAATCGGAAATCGATTTTTACAGCATAAAGAGAATGACAGCGAACTTCAAGAAAGTCCATCGATGAACAACTTGAAGGATCACAGACGTTCACTGGAAATACAACGTAACTTAATCAACGACGCTAAATCGTGCGAAATTTTAGCACCCCCTTCGAAACACACCAAGTCGCAGTATTTCGGTTTAAGAAAAACTGATTCGTTGAAACACGGAAAGGATAATGATCTCTTTATCAGCGAATTACCCCCAAATGTTGCACCGAAAGCAGCCGCGGTTTTACAAATTCCGCTCAAGGAAGGTTTTGAGTCACCGAGATATGTAAAATACGAGGAATGCCCCATCAGAAATAAAACTATCATCCAGTATGATCCTCAAGGACGTGCTAAGGAATTTGGTAGTGATTCTGATGGGTTACATAGAACGTCTCTACGTTTATCCATGCTAACCATGAAGCGAAAGACTAATTCATCAAGTATGTATGATTTGTTTATTATTTTGGGGGGTGATTGCATTTGTTTCATAATCTTCTACCTGTAAATAACTACATGTAGCCGTAAAGTCGTTGACCCTTATTGAAAAGAAAAATCCATTTCCGCTGCATTCTTTTTGCCAAAATTCTGTCAGAAATCATGTTACTGTGAAAGAAGATGTCATTAATTAAATTTTGACACGAGAAACAGAAAAATAAGTTAAATGGTTTACGTCACTCATTAAATAGATAAGTAACTTCCCGTTTAATTTAAAAACATAAACAAAATTAATTAGGTTCGTGGCACGCGGAGTGGCTTCCTTAACAAAGGGTTTTTTACTCAAATCACGAGTATGTAAATTTTTGAATTTAAGTAAATAATTAATTTCTAGTTATCCTTGAGTTTTGGTTAGTAATCACCATTTTAATTTCCGTCAAATTTGTCTGGTAGCAGATTAGATTAGTAACTAATTTGAAAAGGGTTTTGCCTTCAAGTCTTCCAATATGACACCTTATAGCTTTCACCATCGTGATGTATAGGCGTGATATTGAATGGTATTCTAAATACTTCCACATTAATTGCGAATTTTATGCCTTGTGTATTTACACCTGCATTTAAAATCTAATTACGTTCAAATAGGTTATTGTAATTAAGTCTTTGTTTCGTGTGAGTCATTTCAATAACTATAAAAGTTATCAAAAAAAAGAGCACTCGCATTTATTCCATTTCATGTTTAATACTGTTACATAATTTGTACATATTTTTATAAAAAAGGAAACAATTAAAATACCTATTTGTAGCCAATTAGGTAGGTACATACTGCCTTCATTAGTACCGTCAGTGAAATTCGAACCTAATTGTGATCATCCCTTTTGTTAGAAAATGATATTAATGAACACTAACTGAACTATTTCAACTCTCGTAAGTTATAAAACTTTACTTGTTAGATTTATGGAGTTATTTCACTTCTCAAATTCTAGCCCATTTACAAATTCCATTACAGATGAAAATAGCACAAAAATGACAAAACTTCTTAATTTTATTAAATGTAACCCATTTAATTTGTTCTGTATTACTTTATAAGGTGAAACTTTCCCTATATAATACGCCAATATTAATAATGAGATTATCAGCAGAACCCATCTATGCAAATTATACCCTAAGGGTTTTCTAAATACCTATTTCACACGATTAGCTCAATTTTTCCCTATATTGTTAACCACCGTACCAATTTATTGCTGTTAAATTAGTAAAATTACTTGTAGGTAAGTACATTCATCGACGTGAAATTAGCAATAGCATTTCTGCAATCGTTGTGTGTAATTAGTATGATGAAAGCAGTAACTTTTCACCAAAAAACATGCAAATCATATTATAACCGAAATATTGAGCATTCTACTCGTACATATACCGACGTTTCATTTCCTTGGAAAAAAGTTCACAACTCATTATGTATAAGATAAATACACATATCAAACATATATTTACATGTATGAAATCTCACAATATCAGTCCTCAAATAAGGACAATAAAATTTGTTCGACACGCCCTTAATTTTCAAAGAATCGAAAGACTCATTAGTCATTATACAGGGTGTCCCAAAATTGCTGGGACACAGAGCTACTACGTGTAATAGAGATCAAAATAAGTTGATTGGACCCAATTTATCTATATACCAAAATGTACCGTTTGCCCGTGAGAAGAGTTCAAAGTGTACATAAAAAAACACATTTTTGTACGCTGTTCAGACATGAGTGAAACAAATTGAATGAAATTTGACAAATGTGCATTTTAGAGGATTATTCTCCTCTCGGTAATTAAATAAATGCAAAAGAAACTGTAGAAGGGTTAAAACCACCCTCACCCCCTTACATTTTTTTTCAGAACTTTCTTAGGGGTGGTAATACGATTCTCAAATTATTTTATCAAGAAGACTGATTAATTATCTTCATTTTGTTACTCTTGATAACATTTCGTATTCCGCATAGTTCCGAAGGAAAAAAATGTTTTCTTAAATAATGCTAACAGATATTCCTAGTACAAGTTTAATAAAATTGTAATACAAAATTTAGTTGGGAGTGGAAACAAAGGCAGAACGTTTTTTCATAATAAATGTTCAATATGACGGCCACCTTTATCAATACAAAGGTCAATTCAACGTAAAAAATTGAAACTAAATTTTGTATTACAATTTTATTAAACTTGTACTAGGAATATCTGTTAGCATTATTTAAGAAAACATTTTTTTCCTTCGGAACTATGCGGAATACGAAATGTTATCAAGAGTAACAAAATGAAGATAATTAATCAGTCTTCTTGATAAAATAATTTGAGAATCGTATTACCACCCCTAAGAAAGTTCTGAAAAAAAATGTAAGGGGGTGAGGGTGGTTTTAACCCTTCTACAATTTCTTTTGGATTTATTTAATTACCCAAAGGAGAGTAATCCTCTAAAATGCACTTTTGTCAAATTTCATTCAATTTGTTTCACTCATGTCTGAACAGCGTACAAAAATGTGTTTTTTTATGTAAACTTTGAACTCTTCTCACGGGCAAACGGTACATTTTGGTATATACATAAATTGGGTCCAATCAACTTATTTTGATCTCTATTACACGTAGTAGCTCTGTGTCCCAGCAATTTTGGGACACCCTGTATACACTGTGTCCAAGATAAGGAGGGCCACTATGGGGATTTCGGAAACGGTAAGAGATAGAGTTTCGGTTAAATGGGAGAAAAGTTGGGCAATTTTGAGTTTAGTACAATGAAATTTTTAAACTTACGAAATTCCGAACCGTTCCGAAGTTATGCGACAAAAAGCGAATTTTCAGGATTTCGTTTTTGACAAATTGTTACTTTGTCGTTGATGTTAACTGAAAAGTAAAAGGACCTTCTACAGGTACTTTTTAACGTTCTTTAACATGGCATACAGCAAATTGGAATCCGACGTTTCGTTTTCGAGTAACCATCATCAACTTTATTTTTTTAAATACGGTCCTGATTTTTTTATGCATAATATTAGAAGAGCTTTTTATTCTGCATTCAAGCATGTATCACACTTTATGGTTTTATTGCGATTTTATACTTACTTTACGATTAGCGGAAAAAATCCTAAGTACGAACCTGTATCCTTCCTCAATAACATTCAAACTGAATTTTATTTATAAATGGACTTTTGCTAACTGTGCTTTCCTCATCAAATTAATGAAATGACACAGAATTTTCAATTTTGAACACAAATTTTATAACCAAGTGTACATAATTACAAACAATCAACTAACACGTCATAAATGAACAGAAAACATTTTATGAAACGAAAATTTAAACATGACACATACCAATAATTAGAAAAAAATTATAATAAATGCTCGCAAAGCCCTCCTTAGTTCTCCAATCGTCAATAGCATCTTCTAACTGTAGATTCCAAAGCATTCTTTAACATTGTAGGTGTTACAGTTTGGAATCGGTTAAGTACAAGCTTTCGGAGTTCTTCTTCTATTCCAAAGGTATCTTTGTAAACATAATTTCTTACGTACCCCCAAAGAAAAAAATCCAGCGGGGTTATTTCGGAAGAACGAGTTGGCCAGGGCGTTTCAGAATTGGCGCTTAAAACTCTTTCGGCAAACCTATTTGAAAGGTAATCCTTAACCACCCGTGAATTGTGCGCAAGTGCACCATGCTGCTGAAACCAACAATTGCGTACTACGGCTTAGGGTAAAATATCAAGAGCATCTTCCAAAGTAGAATCTAGTAAATTTAAGTACAATAGTAAAATAAGTATAAAATCGCAATTAAACCATAAAGTGTGATACATGCTTGAATGCAGAATAAAAAGCTCTTCTAATATTATGCATAAAAAAATCAGGACCGTATTTAAAAAAATAAAGTTGATGATGGTTACTCGAAAACGAAACGTCGGATTCCAATTTGCTGTATGCCATGTTAAAGAACGTTAAAAAGTACCTGTAGAAGGTCCTTTTACTTTTCAGTTAACATCAACGACAAAGTAACAATTTGTCAAAAACGAAATCCTGAAAATTCGCTTTTTGTCGCATAACTTCGGAACGGTTCGGAATTTCGTAAGTTTAAAAATTTCATTGTACTAAACTCAAAATTGCCCAACTTTTCTCCCATTTAACCGAAACTCTATCTCTTACCGTTTCCGAAATCCCCATAGTGGCCCTCCTTATCTTGGACACAGTGTATACACCAAACACCATCACTGCAGTCAATTAAGAATGTTTCGACACAAATATCATTCATCAGCCTTTATAAACGAAATAAAACTTACGCCAAGTTATTCCTTAGCTTTTTTGGAAAAAATTAAGATCTACATCCCTTTATAGTTTATGTAGCATCAATGTAGTGAGAGTTACTAAATTGTAAACTAAAATTTCCATCATCAATTCTCTAAAGATGTGATATTTTTGATATGTTGATGTAATAATTTAATGTAGTTGCCGCGATAATTTTATTTTTCCCCTTGCCATGCTTCACTTTTTTAAAATGTAAAATCTTTTCATCTACATCTGTCATTAATTTAATTCTACATCATTTAAAGCCTAACGATGGCTAATGTCGAAATATGTATGTCGCTAAGGTGTAATTAATAAATTTTATCATTTCACGTTGATCATTCCACCGTCAGTCTTTTACCAAATAAATAATAATCAAAGTAAGGGGGAAATTCTGTGGTTATTTCGTTAAATGTTCCTCTTTTTGGTTCGACACAAATCCCCAAAAATTAGTCCTTAACAAACGTACTTTTAGATTTGTTGGGAAAAATCCGGAAAAATCATAATAAAAAGTTAAGGAATGCTTCAATCATAATTAAGCATATTTGAATATTTCAAATTACACAGTTCCTGAATAGAACGAATAAAGATGTCGCGTACCCTTAATTTTCTTGAAAGGTACTTAAATCAAACGTCTACATCTCATTACATAAACTGTCAATTCAGTAAGCGCGCCCTTATCAAAAATTAAGAGTACTTACCTACTTTGAAACACGTATTGTCACATCTATACATCATCCCTTAAAAAAGGCCAATATAATTTTTCTTTCGTACTCTTCATTTTCTCAGAAAAGAATTCCTTTATACGTTGTATAGGATAAATACAGTGAGAGTTGATTAAAACAAAGTTAATAGTGTTGCCACATAAATATTCTATGATACTGTTATACGCATCAAATCTGTAGGTACATATCAGCTCTTAAAACAGCCAATAAAACTTTTAGTACCTACACTCAATTTTCTGTGAAGAAAATCAAATTTCCACATCTTTTTCAGCATCAATACAGTGAGAGGTGCTTAAGTCAAAATTTTGGTTTTTCAGACGTATATCTACCCATAAGATTTATGCTACGCACCCTTGATTTTCTTGGGAGAAAAATAAATATTCCACATCTATTAACATACAGCATCGATAGAGTTAACCGTGCTTAAGTCAAAATTAAGGCTATTTCGACGTAAATGTTAATAAGTAGGTATGTATAACCAAACCATTCTTTCAAATTTTGTATCCAAAACATTCTGCTAAGGTCTAGATTTCTTCTTTCCTCAATATTTCCCTTCATTATACCTAATAGTAGATGGTCGAACTATTCAACCTTTCTTGTTTTTATTAAGTATAGTTAGCTTGATTTTTGGTTCTCTGGTGCTAAATACACGTAGCTTCTCAGTCTACACATATCCATATCAGCCTGTAAATAGGACTGATAAAGCTTTGTCACGTATCCTTAATTTATTTAAAAAAATTCCGCATCCATTGCATGTATCAGCCCTTAAAGAGAGCGTGTAGATATAAAGTCAATACAGTGAGGAATTAATAGTGCTTTGACAGAAATGTTCTAAAGTGAATATGAACTTTTAAATAGATCCAATAAAATTTGCACTACGTATTCTGATTTTATTTGAAAAAAAAATCAAGGTCCTTTATCCCTTTGTACATAGCACCACTCATGGGCGCCGCTACTTAAGGGCAAGGGAGGGCCCAGGCCCCCTCCCCTGGAATTTCATAAAACGCGTAAATCCATTTTAGAAAATGTTCTATCCCCTCGGTGACCCTGCGTAGCCTATGTTATCACATGCATCGAAATGAAACATATCAGCCATATCAGCCTTTAAATAGTGACCCTTAGCTTTCTTGAGAATAAAAACAAAATTAAACAGCACTAAACACAAAATTTAAATTAAACCAGGGATTTTGATAATAAGCTTAGAAAATAGCCACCATTGTGGTATCATATAATATGGTAGTGTGGAATAAAAATTGAATGCGCAATCTTCTCTCCAATCATATCGCTGGGTTCTGGGTACGTTTCTACTGGAGTATAGTTTTACAATAATACAACTTATAAAGAAAAATAAAATAGTTAAACTGATTGTTATAACTATAAACACACAATTATTATTTTACTTCAGATCTTTGTCTTGTCTACACTGTGGCCCGAAATAAAGGAGTACATTTTTTAATCTGAAATAACTTTTTTGTTTTTAGGGCGATTTATTTTCTTTTTACAGGGTTAATACCTCAGCATGTCCCCAATATGAGTGCAAATTTTGGTATAAATAAAATGTACAGGGTCGGACTTACAAATTTTTTTCTTTAATGGTGCATTTGTGATCGTTGCAAATGAAACATGTTTTAGCTAAATTTGAACTGATATGCTCTTTCGGTAAGGTAAGTACCCAGAACACTTCCGTACAAACGAAATTCTCCGAAATTGTAGGATTTGCGAAATATCATTTTTTTATTTAAATGGTACTAAGTACGCGCATTAGCCATAAACTAAAGAAAAATATCGAATTTTAATATTTATGTAAATTTAAATGTTTTTCTAATATCTTCACTAAAACGGAAGCTCCTTAGCACTAAATTACATCTTTCCTGCCATTTCTTCGAACGAATGCAGTTTGTATGGAACAACTTTGAACAGCGTACAATAAATGGGGCCATCAATTTATGGCGCAGAAGGCTTCAAGAAGTGGTGAACAATCATGGTGGCCACATTCATAATATTTTACTTTAAGTTATAAATTATGTAACTAATTTTCTTAGTTATAATTTGTGTTATTTAATAAAATGTATTATTTCTTTATTTCAATAAAAAAATGATATTTCGCAAATCCTACAATTTCGGAGAATTTCGTTTGTACGGAAGTGTTCTGGGTACTTACCGTACCGAAAGAGCATATCAGTTCAAATTTAGCTAAAACATGTTTCATTTGCAACGATCACAAATGCACCATTAAAGAAAAAAATTTGTAAGTCCGACCCTGTACATTTTATTTATACCAAAATTTACACTCATATTGGGGACATGCTGAGGTTTTAACCCTGTAAAAAGAAAATAAATCGCCCTAAAAACAAAAAAGTTATTTCAGATTAAAAAATGTACTCCTTTATTTCGGGCCACAGTGTACATTAACTGTGCAAAGGTATTATCTAACGATTATTTCATTTATAAATACAACCTAGTATTTTACTTCCATATCGGTTCTTTTACGAAATTCTCTTTTAAGGATTTTGGCAAAAGGGATTCGTAATCCCTCTTATGCTTAAACTGTATCCTTTTATCTATAAGTACCTGACATAAAATGTGGTAGAGATGCTTCAGTCGGCGCCACCTTTGGTGTTTATTATGACGGTTCCTTAGCGTAATGTAAGGAAATTGAGTTTCGCAACAGATTAAATTATAAATCTACTACCGTTATTTAAGTACCCACCCTAATGATCAATCACGATTTACGTTTTACCGTGCTTCGGTAATAGACGGCATTTCGTAGTAATTTCAGTGAACGACTATCAGGGTAATGGCATAACATAATGTTTATGGCAGCTTCTGCGCCTTCAACTGGTTTCAAGTTATCAAAAGGCATTCTCGGAGTAATTGTAAGGACAGCCTGAATATTAAGATTAGTAATGGTTAATACAAAGACATGGAAGACGTACCACCCTCGCCTCCTTAGTATGTTGTGCTAAGTTAGAAAATAAATTAGTGACATATCAAGAGGAGACGTGCACTCAAACAATAATTTTTTATTAATAGATAATAATATTCGGTTAGAAAATGACAAACAAAATGGAATGCCAGGAATTATTATAATTGAGATGTGGTGATGTATCTCCTTGGTGCGGAGCCTTCAATAGGAGTGTGGGTGTACCGGTTCGATAAAACACACGTACTTTGTAATGCCGACGTTTCGGCTGGTAGAGTCCAGCCTTTTTCGAGGCAGCTAAAGAATTAGTGTAAATGTGCCGTGATAATTGAGATTGATTTCTGTGAGGAGGTTCAGCAGTTTTCAATTCTTTAATTTCATTTCTCTTGGTAAATTTTATGAAAGGTGTTTAATGCAACCTATAAGTGGAGTGAAATGATATCATAGAGTATAATTTCGTGAAAAATATAAAGACAGAAGAGACTGGGGCAGGTTGATACAATTTTGAGGAGTTTCTTCCTTTTTACGTATGAAAAACTGAATAGCATCACAATATAATTTTTAAGCTTAAAAACATTTTCAATTTTCAATTCGAACGGCTTGCTACAACAGGTAACAAGTATAACCGTGAGATTCTACCTAAACCCTTGAGGTGCGCAGACGACAAACAAGGATACAACACCAAAGATCTATATGTCCCTTCCCATGGCAAGAGTTTAATATGAGAACATGACGTCAAGGAGAGGGATCTCGGCGGAAAAAGATTCCCAACGATGCCAATTCAACGACTTTACTTATTTCCCACAGGAACAATGCAGCAAGTTGTTTTTCCACAGAAATTGGTATATAAAATAAAGGTTTTGGACATCTCCGCGAGAAATGACAGATGTTGTAAAAGCTGCGGGATCTGTGTTTCCAATAACTGGCGGCCTGTTTTCAAGAGAGATACCACTCTGTTCAATGGCAACAAGATGTTCTTTACAGTGCAATAGATGAAGAAAATAAAGACGATTCTTTCAGAGAGATATACGCAATTTGCCACTGAACACAAAAAGTCCTCACCAGTGAAGTTGGTTTGGTTGAAAGGCCATATTATTCCAGTTATTGAAAACTCTACCTGAATACTATGAGGAATTACAGCTAATGGCTTACCAGTCCGGTGCGATCAGTCCGCATATTGCAATGTCTCTTCAATGGTACATTTACAGTAATTTAAGAGCAAGGAAGGAACGTGTACCTAAGGATATGGATTCATCAAAGAACAAAATACGAGAAACGAAGAAATCATTTTTATCTCATACTTCTTTAAGTTGCTTGGAATGATTTGCATCTAACTTCTTATTTAGTTGGTGAGCAGATAAACAAAAAGAGAATGAAAAAAGAGGAGATCCAGTGGAGAACGCAAAACAACGCCTCGTTTTCTCCCATTCAAAACACGATAAAGGAATTTTTGAAAGTTTCAGGAAAGTTGTTAATGAGTTAGTTTTTTAAGAAGCTACTTTCGAGCTCCCTATTTATGATGTATTTTTTGAAATATAACCTAAAAATGAGTATAGCTAATTATCCTTTCATCCCTTTATTGCTTTAAAGGGATATTTTTTCCTAAATGACGTTGTTTAACAGTTGCGCTACTCGAACGATGGATATTGTTGCAACATGCGCGCTGTGTGGAAAAGTGTAACGAATTAGGGGAGAGAGGCATTAAAGACCAAAAGTAGATTCGTCTATACGGTGATAAGAATGTTTGCGGTTTTTTAGATAAATTAAGAACAAAATTTAAACCACGAAACTTAGCGCACCACTTAACCTTCAAACCTTCAATTCAATGAACGCAAGTGATTTAAATACGTTTTTGCTCGTACAATATAAAGGACACAATTGCGACCAAAATTGCCACTTACGTCGCATATTTAGTACGTGTAGGGAATGATGATGTTCCTTCCGTTGGAAAAAATGAGAATTTCGGATTCAAACAAAATGTTTTTAGGTATAGCAATATTGCCCACTGCAACCACTTTGGTGGCGTCCTTAAGGTCATAAGAGAAATACTTGAACGGGAGGAAGCGGACCGATTTCCAACGAAATGGTACCACCATTTTGATAGGCACATTATAACACTTTAGCAACTGGGCTGAGGAGAAATACTTAACTTTATTAAGGCTCAACTATGAGTTTTCGTCCTGTTAATTTAATCACCAAGTTGGTTAACGAATGCTACCCTTATTATTTTTGTTCAATTTCGTTTCAAATCATTATGAAGAGTAGTGGTACTTGCCGTATTTCTATATACGAGTAGATCTTGAATAACCTTCCATAATCCTGTTGTAACATGCAACACATAGTCTTTCATATTCATTTTTTAGGGAACGTATCGAACGCTTTTTCCATGCCGAGACTTTGCCCTGCATATGGGATATTTGCATTTAAAGGTCTTTAAGAAAACTGACAAACATATTGTCCTCATGGACAATAACAAATATTTTATTGTCGCCAATTATATCAAAATTGTTATTGATATATCAATTTTCTTGGGAATGCAACCAATATTGCATTGTTGCGATGGACAATAAATAAATTTAATGGTTTTGTATTGTATAATGTCAAAAATCTCTCTAAGTACTCATCTTTCAATATGATTCATGAAATTGTAACTTTTTCTTCCAAATTTTAATGAGCTATTGCTTACGTATCGATCCGCTTAGGCCAATTTTTTAGGGAATCCACTCAATTTTGAGTTGTTATTTTATAGTCAACAAATAAAGTAACCTTTTCGACTGTGTTAGGTGTTGCCCAGACTTATTAAGTAATTATCCTATTTTTTGTTAAACCAAAGAGTATAATACTCGTTGGTTAAACTCTAAGCCTGACGTGAAATTTTGTTTTTCGGGTACAAACTATACGTACCTACTAAATATTTAATTCAAGTTTACCCGTACATACTAAAACCCACATGATATTTAAGGGAAACTGTCTGTTGTTACATGAATTAAATACATTATCTCCTTATTCATATAATGAGATAAGAAGAGGAAGTGACACATTGAAGAGCACCCACACGGAAAACAAACCTTATTTTATAATAAATAACGAAAACATCTACTACAGTAATTGTATGTAGTAATTTAGCACGAAGGTCTCTGTAATTTTGTAAAGAACTACGACAATTAACCTAAATAATTTCATCCTTAACGTAAGTAAGTAAGAAATTCAGTTTTCTGATGATACGTTAAGAAAATTGGAAAAAAGTCTTAAATTAAACAGTTTCCGCATTTTCAGGGGACAAGAACTTAATAGATAATTAGGGAGCCGTCTTTAAAGAAAACAATTTCCTAATATTATATGTAGCTTAATTTCAATTACAGCTCGTTACGCTTTAATTCAAAGCGAAGACAAATCCCTTTTAATGATTAAAATTGGTAAATTGGTTGTTGCTGTACCGTCTAGCTTAGCTTTATTTATAAAACTTAATTAAATAATTCTCGTTTCAATTGAGTTCTACCATAATTTACGTACGTCGCGCAATATACAAACGATAGTCTTAATGCTCTTCATTTCCACCATACGTCATTGCCACGTGACGTGCTTTGTTCTTTTCTAAATGAACGGAAATGCTGCTAGGTACTAATTTATATCCCATATTCACATTCTCCCACTTTACTTTTGAATTAACCCATTCATCCCATCCAATTACTTTTAATTTTTGATTTTATTATTATTTTCTTTTTACCAGAATTACCCCCATTATCGAGTGAGAACGAAATGGAAATTGCAAACGGATACCTTAATACGGCTTTATCATCCCAAGGGCATAAACCTAGTAAAAAACAGGCAAAATTAATCCAACAACGTTTGGAGCGGTTAGCCAGGATCAACATTCATTTACAGGGTAAGAAAATTTAACAAGAAAAAGAAGCTTTTACGTAAACAAGAAGAGCGAAGCTTTCCGCCATATTTTTATTGTATTTTACGCGTTATTGGGTCAAATTGCCGATTTACTCAAATTAAGCCGTTGAGCGCATAATTTAGTGCATGTGCAATGCTAGAATAAAGATTTAGGCAAAGTAGGTTAATTTTGCTTTTCTTACAAGTTCAATCAGTAGGAAGCGAGTTCGCGAATGGAACCTTAATGCGGTTGATAATTACTTTTTCTAATTTTCTACGATTTTGTTTCAGCTCTGTTTGCTGCAATTGAACATGGACATTTGGAGAAGGCGAGAACTATACTAGAATCTACAGATGTTGACGTAAATAGGTAAGTAAACGAAGAGGTTAGCCGTGATCTGGAAATATTATACCAATTTAACCAATAGCCATAAGCCAATAACGAAAAAGAATTTCATACAACAGAGGGGCCCTTGAAAATGTTTGTTTCTAATTATTCCGTACATTATTAATGCTATCCCACTGAAATATCTTATATTTCAATTTTCAGTGTAACTCGATTGTTGTAGCAGTAATTTTATATGGGAAATGACGCATTGAGGTATAAATAAAAATATTAGTAGAATTACTTGTTATTAACTAGAATATAACTATTATTCCGTTCATTTCACTAAGATTTTTGCTAAATGCTGTGAGAAACTTGTAGTTCCCCTTATATATTTCCATCGCATTGATAGCAATGGAACGTAGAATTCCTTTTAAAGTACAATAAATTCTTTTATCCTGTCGATCTCTTATAATAAATTATGTAAAGGAACGAAATCCCTAAAAAATAAGAGCGTAAAGCAAACGTAGGATAAGGTTCACTGAAACTTTATTTCTATTTACAGCGTTAATAATGACGGATTATCTCCATTAGACATTGCAGTTCTCAGCAATAATCGTCCCTTGGTGAAAATGTTGATTAGTTTTGGAGCGAGAGAGGGTAGTCAATGTAAGTAGAAAGATTCGCCTTTTTCGCAAATTTGATTATTAATATTTAATAGTTTCGAGTGCTGAAAAATTGGGGTCGCATCTAAAGCACCTTTTAGGAGAAGCAGAGCTCCGTCTACAGGAATTGGGAGGATTATTAGAAGAACCTTGTGGAGCACCTTTTAATACGAGAGCTTCGTTTTCCAGCATTATTGGAAATTCATATCCAGCTTCCGCTATGACAGGTTTGTGTTATGTTTCATTGCTTTTTGTTAAAATTACAGCTAAATGCACTTTATTTTGCATTCTAATAAGCTAAGGTATGGCAGATAATTTCTGATGTTAATATTATTGATAATGTTGTGTAAATAGCTCAGTCAAATTGAACTAAAAATATTCATCCATCTTACAAAAGATCAGGTAATTGAAAATGTATGTTCTTTGACGACATTGGAAGTCCTGTCTAAATCTACAATGTTCAAAAGACTTCTGAACTTTTTTTGTAAGCAATGGAAAAGCACTCAATTTACTGCAAGTTTTGTGTAGTTTTCTAGCCAAGCTATCTATGGAGCTTTGAAAAAATGACATTATTTTCCTCCAAAAGGTAGTTTGTTCCTAAGATTCAAAATCATGGTTCCTTTCTCAGCTTGGTTGCTGCGAGGATCCAAGGTTGTAATTTGTTTCTCAGCTAAGATGCTTTTCTTATTTTTTGTTGGTTTTGTTTAAGATTCCGTTCAATATGCGATTATTATTTCGAGTGCTTTGCTACTCAGCTAAAGCGTAATACCCATGCATGGTCTGTCTTCCGCTGAAAGACATGTTTCTTGTCTACGATTGCGAATCGTGCACACGATACGAATTGAGTGAATGACATCGTAATGAGTGTAAAACGAAAGGTATTATTAACCCCCTAAAAGGGATTTGTAATATTGAGATTGTAGAAGAGGCGGAAGTGAAAATGGATATAAAGAGAGGCACGAAATCGAAAATTACCAATTGGTTGAAAAAATAACACAGTTGCTGTGAAAGAAGATGGGTGTAAATACTCATATTCATGGAAACTTTCCAAAAATAAACATTTGTTTTAAAGCTTGAAAGAAATTAGGGGGTATATTGCCTACAGAAGGAGATACGTACTTGGAAAAAATATTGGCTTCAGTCCCATTCGGTTTTTATTCTACCACCGATCTTCTCATTTGACTCCCACCGTGAAATATATTTATTTGTACAAAAATATTTAAAATGTTGGATACGTTTCGACAATTATCATTTATCAGCGAACAAATCATTGTTACTGTCACTCATTTGTCTTAGCAGGACTAATCATCAAATTCCCAGGTCGCCAGAGGTACGTTTCACTTTTGTAACTGATCTGTAGTTGTGGTGATAGCTTTGTTGTTGGTACGCCCCCGACATTTTGACTTTTTGGTTTGTACTTTGTATGGATTTGATTTTCATTAATGTTCTAATTATTATTATCTGTAGCTATCAGGACAACTAAGAAATTTAATGTTAAATTACAGGTTGTGCCGGTGGAGATACAGAAAAGCAAGCGATTGCATGGAGTCGAAGGGTAAAGGTACTGCGACGCATGGTACTAGGTTTCGCACAGGCTCGGCCTCCCGATCCTCCATCCCTCGTCGCCGTCGATATAACATCTTCCACGTCCATTACGTTACGGTTACAAGATCCAATCACAAGTGACTCTGCGATTAATACCAAATACATAGGTATTCACGTACTATTTTTAAACATTAACTAAACAAACTGTTACAGTTCAATGGTCTGCTAGAACCGATTTTGCTCCCATAACGGGCGAAATTGAAATTTTGGACGTTTCCAAACCAACTTGTACGATAGAACTTACCCAAGGAAGGAGATATTTTTTTAGGGCAGCTTGTGGAAATTTAAAGGGGTATGGAAGTTTCGTTTCTTCCGCCCCTGCATCAGTGGTACCATCGACATGGAGAGAAGTTGATCGTCGCGAGTCAAGGTAACGGACTTCTTTTTTGCAAAATCAAATTGTAACTGATGATTATAGGTACAATGGTAAATTACTAAACTTAGACCAACTAATCGAAGAGGTTAAACAAATACGGCCGGGAACAGAAATATTAGAAACGCCGGGACCACAGCGCAGGACACAACGGAAAAAGACCACAATCAAGCAACTATTTTCAGCAGCTAGCAAATTTCAAAAACACTTAAAAAGGTAATGTTCCAATGTTCCAGAGCGTGAGGTAATCATTAATGAATATTTGTAGGGGAATATACTTAGCGTGCATATTATACCATGAAGATAAAGTCTTGGTGACCAATGAAGATTTTTTACCTGTGATAGAAATTGATGAATCCTTCCCAAGTTGTATCCATACAGATCTTCATTGGTTTATGAAGGTCGCGTGTACATGGAACGATACCAAATTTCTTCGTTGTGATATGGAAAAAACAACTTCGTCCGCAGCCCACTTCCGTACCAAACTCCTAGCAGCCGCACTACAAATGCAATCCGCCCTATGTTTACAAGATTTAGGGCAGTTATTTTACAGACCCTTACGTGATGTAAACGGAACGGTCGTTCTCAGTACAATTAATTACATTAAATCGCCTAAAAGTGTATCGGTATTAAACTCTCGATGGTTACCAATGAATAAGGTGTTTAAAAAAGTAGTTCTTAGTGACGATCACAGTATTTCCGAAATTTTAATGGGTTCGATACAAGAACAAATTAATTATCATCAAGTGTCCGGATTAAAATTAAGCAAAGGACTTTACTTAGCTTACTTAAAAATGCAAAGTTCGGTTGATTTAATACAAGTTGTGGTTCCGGCAAAGTCACCTAATATGTTACCTCACTGCAAAGTTCGAGATAATCCGCACGTTTCTGAGTAATTATTAACTAATTTTTACTTGTTCCAATTCTCATTGTTAAATTTTAACTAGGCGGTGCGTTTATGTTCCATCGAGAATTACGGCCATATCAGTAATAACGCCAACGATTTAGTGTGACTCCGCTCCTTATCCCCCAGATGTTTATTTCGTAGAGGCTGAATCCACCTGAAAGAGGAAAGTTGTCAAAATTTTTCTGGCGCGAATCCAACCCGACCCATCGGTATCACAATCTAATGGACTAACATCCGTTGCTTTAAAAGTCTTCGAGCTACTCTGTCGCTATCACGTTCGCCATCCAGGATGGCGTTTACGTTATCAAAATACATCCCCTCACTGGTTAATTAGAGGAACAAAAAAAACCGTACGGGGTCGAATTAGGAGAATACGTTGGGTGCTCAAACTTTCGGCAGCCATTCAGCATTTTAACGTTTTGTTTCTGGGTCGTATTGAAACCATGATGTCTCGTCACCAGCCATAATCGGTTTCAGAAAATTTGACCATTTTCTTCACTTTTGGGGGAGCTTTTCGGTTTTTCTTTCGGTAGGCACTCGTCGCTTTTGACGTATCTGAATGTCTCGTCGCTAGTTGCATCGGTTTCAGGAAATTTTCTTTATTTTAGGAATCTCTTAACACAATTGACTCTCCTTGGGTACGTGAGCGCTTAGTTACTGGATCGTATTGGAAGCACCGTGCCCCATCACCAACATTTAGGAAATTAGGATCATTTTCAGTTATCGCTCAAATGGCTCACTTTGTACAATTTTTCAGGGTCTCTTAAACGATGAGGATTAAATCATGCGTAAACCTTTCCATTTTACAAATTCTTCTTGAAAATTAAATGAGCGATACTCTGCTATCATTCTAAGAGGCCTATTTCGGTCTTCAATAATGAAATTCTGAACTTTCTAGATCATTTCAAGTGTGCGAGTCGTTCGTGGTTTTAAATCGGGTCTTACGCAGAATCTATTAATAATTCTGTGTTCCAAATACATAGATATATTCTGTAGTTAAGTTCACCAGTCTGACTAGCATTCCTCTACACATCATAAACCTTCTTTTGTTCGTTCCTTCTTCTGCCACATTCGAAACAATTTATAAATTCGTAGTCAACTTGATTCGAGATGGAACTTGAATGCACTATGTATAACTGTAGCGAGTTGCAATTGTAAGCATGAGAACAAATGTAGAGCATCTGATAACAGTAAATGATGTCGTAAGGTACCTAAGGTACATTTCGATCCATTTACCGGCAAACCTTTTCCCGTTTCTAATACATTGCTTCTTTTCTTTGCAGAGAAGAATGGCGTTTCCTAAAAAATCAGCACATTTCCAATACGATGGACCACACAACTGAGCAACAACGAACCTTTCTTGATCTCATAACAAGTGCCGCAAAAAGGCTCTTTAATTATATGGACATATCAAACGAAGATGCCCTTACACACCGAATATGTGATTTAGAAATAGTAGATTTGACTGATGATGTTAGTTTTATAGTTGTTTGTCCTTCGGCAGAGTTATCCTGTTCGGTACCTGGACAACGTGAAATACTTCTACAACGAGGTGATCTTCTGAGTTTGCCGATACAAGTCTTTGAAATGATTCATTTAAGCACATATCAAAGTGACTTAATACAAAAGTACTCTAAGCTGAGCTGCTTACTTGAGTTGGATGCTGCCACCGCCAGTCATCTGCACCGGGAAGCGTTTTCAAACAGCGAAGTCGTCGCCGCCCGTGAACGTTTGTCAAAACTGCAGAGCCTACAAATGAAGCTAAATAGTATATGGAAACATATGAGATGGTTAATGGACGTTATAACATTTGCACGTGATCGAATTACCTGCGGCTTGTCGATGAAGCACATATTAGAAAAGGAGGTCGAAGTTAATACGTCATTGAAACGAAGTCTACTACAAATTCCCAATCAGGATACAAAAATTTTTAAGAGCACACCGGGGCGCGGTTCGTGGCCCGGCCCCGGTGCCGGAGTTTGTCCACCAAACAACTCTTTGCTTAATGAATTCAGCAAGAGCGAGCAACAACTGAGCAAAAACGAAAGCATCATCTCCTGCCAATATCTAACAACAACTAGTGACACTGACTCACGAAAAAATAGTGATAGTTACAACAGTGATTATTTTAGTGACCGATTACCTCCATCACGTAGTGAAGATATCTTGTTTAGTAGTATACCTGTTTCAAATAACCATAGGTGTCGTGCTAGTACCATTTCAAGTACCTCGGCAACATCAAGTCCCCTTTTAAGTGTAAGACCAATGTTTAGCGGAAGTCTATTAAGTGTAAATACCTTCAACACAACCAACACATCTGATAGCATGCACAGTTTAAGTTCGGATAGTGAGGCAAGCTGTCCTATACCGCTTAGTTCCAGTACTCCACGAAAGACGAAACACAAACAAAAAATAGTACCCTCGCGCAGTATGACTAACGTTAAGCAGTCACTAGGTAACACCTCTACTAAAAAATCGGACAAGCACCAAGACCCAAACTTTCTCATGTCCAATCTCCAGACAACGTCCTCAAGAAGCTTGACCAACATAAAGAATATCGAAATCGACACGGAACATTCGACGTACCTAAAACCTTTAGACGGGTATAAAAAACCCGACATTATTGATCCAATTTTTAAAGTTCCTTATACAGATGCGGGTACCAGCACTAGCACCAAAGATTACTCGTTACCCGGCATTCTGCAAGTATATGCCGCATACGAGACCGGTTTGGCAAGCGGTACAAGTCTGAAATTACATGTTACCCCCCGAACGACCGCAAGGGAGGTTGTCGATTTAGTAGTGAAGCAATTAAATATGGCTGTGGTTTTAAAAGGTAAAGATGGACCAATCTATACAACTGATAAGTTGAAAAATTTTTGCTTAGTCGCCGTAATTGGTGCAAGGGAACGTTGTTTAAGGGATGATTTTAAACCGTTACAATTGCAAAATCCATGGAAAAAGGGACGTTTGTATGTTAGGCAGAAACATGATGTTCTTGCTGCGCTCGAACATAGTAGCAAACATAGTCAAATTATTTGAGGTAAACTATATTTAAATATAATTTAGCCAATTGTAATTTTAGCGAAAAAATATAGGTAACAAATTTTTAGTGCAACGAGGATCGAATGCTATAGTTTAAAAAAAATACCGTGATAAATAGGTTTAACTTATTTTTAGTAATACAAAATGGTGCTAGATCAGAGTTGGTATTTATTATTAATTTTATGTGTTGTTACCTGGTGTGAGTGATTTGCGATAGAATGTGATTGACTAATATTAAAATTGTGGCCAGTTTTAAATCAATTATCCTGTTAACGTAGGTACCTATTATGTGACACTCCATTCTTATGACGAACGTGAGACTATTGCAACCTAATGAGTAAGTACAAGGAAAATATTTTATTAATGTGCGCAAGTTGGTCCATCACTCTTACGGTTAAATTAGTAATGGATTACATTAGTTGCTCATCTCGTGTAGAGTATTGATGAACACCAATTACATAAATATTCCCAGAATTTGTAAATGTTAGATTGATCTATAGATACAGTCCTCGCTAGAAGCTTATTTATTTATTTGCGTGCATTACATAAACAATATATTAAACTTTATTTTGTTAGTACAAATTAACTAATTTTATAAACGTACCATTTTAAAACTAAATGTGTTTGCTTGTTGTACAGTATTAGAATTTATGTGTAAATGGAATGTTAAAAAGACAAAAACAAATGTCTATTATATATGTTAATGATGTCACTGTAAAAATAGTGCATTATAATAAATATTTAGAAATGTTACGTATTCAATTCGCATTTTTTGAGTTATATAGAGAAAGAATGATATTCATGAACAAATTCGGGACGCTTCATTTATAATTGAATGTTTCTGAAGAGAGTTGGGAGGAGGCTATCATAGAGGAAGAGACGTGTAATTTACAGGTATAAGGATGCTCGTCAACCACGTCGATAAACCACGCACAGTCGCACGTACTCAGGTTGGTCTCAAGAATGTTGCCTTAACCGCTCGGACAGAAATGTAGATACAAAATCAAACCAACAAATCACCTCCGTGGTACTTTGTACTGGATTGACTTAAAAACCCCCTGGACAGTACGCCAGAAGATGAATAAGATGAAACCTTAGATCATATATGTACGTACACTCCGTAGATAAAGCATTAGACTTCCTTACCATATACAGAAACGAGTCAAGATGCCAGACAGAGAAGCGATATTTTTATCTTTAAAGGCGATCTGCACATGCGTACTTTAAACCCGATTTCCAGAACCGACAGGCAGTTTTCCGATTTTGAGAGTGACGACGATGTAGCAAATCCTAAGTAAGTTCATACGAAAAATGATCTGATAATAAAGTTAACCAAAGAGAAGAACAAGATATAAAATGTTAATCAAGACTGGTTGAGCTTTTGTAGTGCTAGTGGCAGAATAACTAGTGAAAGGTGGGAAGATTCGAAACCCATATTCTTTTAGCACCCCGGACCTCTCTCTGGACAGGCGTCCACTTGTTGGGCTCCGTGGTGGGTGGGAAGGATCGCGGAAATTTTGTACATCTGACATTGATAATACCAAAGAACGTAATTACGTTCTTTGATAATACTATTTTTATTTTATAAAGTAATACAGAGGACCACCTCTACCTTAATTACAACTCGTCGGAGCACAAGAAAGAAAAAAAAAAGACGAGACTGGTCCAACACCATCCAATTCCGATCAAGTAGATAAACGTGCAGACGAGGACAAAAAAAGCAAGACCCTCACACGATTCAAGGTAGGAGCAATACTGAACCACCCGCAACCACAGCTATAAGAAACTAGATACTAACCAAGTGGATATGTTGCCAAACCACCTGGCCAAGGTTCTAAACCAATAACTTTTGGCTTCAATATGCGCAATTCTAGTAGCCGCCTTCAAGGGCTAGGGATAGTCTGGCAAAATCGTAAAGATCTTATATCGGAACAACGATTCAGGCAGCTAGTGTGTTACCTACATAGGCAGGGAAGATCAACCTCAAGCAAGGGTCTTAGATACTCGCGGGTATAACAACAACCACAATAGAGTCCGGGAAACCAGCTGATTTTGACAGCTCTGAGGGCAAACAAACGCTACACAAAACACGTATTTTCAGTTTACGCGGGCTAAAATGACAATTGTGAATGCAACTCTCACGTTCCCTTAAGGCGCGCAACCTGTACCTCCAAACACTATAGGCTGTCATATTACGAATAGAAACAATTTTTCCCTCAGAGCCGTCAAAAAATAGGTTAATGACGTCACTTGCCCGGTCCCTATTGATGCCACAGGAGCAAGTGCTCTGAGGTGAAAGGATGATCGCTCAGACTACCACGGTGACCTGTAGTCATGGTAAGCAACTCGCCCGGGCCGATTACAAAATGGGATGAGTTTGTAAACTTTGAGGCGCTGTTGGAGTGTGAATTCAACGACATCGGTTAAATCATGGTTAAATGTTGTCCTTTACACACATTAGTATGAAAAAATGCTTGATTGTATCATTGAATAACCTTACAATATAGTTATTCAATGATTGTATAAATAAACCGGCAACACTGCCGGACAGGTGCTGCCACTTTAAGTAGATTTCCGTTAGTAAAACAAGACATTGTTGACATTTAAAAACTCTAGACTGTTGAATGAAGAGTTAATTACGATAATTTGAGGTTATTCTGTGCAGTCTTATGCAAAGACGGAGATAATCCTTTTCACAAGGAATAGAAGGGTAGGGGGACTTCTGGAACTTCAGCTCTTCCAAAATTACCTCAAGTGAGTATTCTAAGTTAGTCGTATATTTAGGTATGTATTACGCTTAGAGCAATAGTATGGTGACTCAGAACCGGACTGTTCACAACTATATCACTTTTTAATCATAAAAACCTACATGCAATACGTGCACGGTAGTTTCTCTTCTGGGCCTGCCTGTACTAGATCCTTACGTGCAAAAGCAGCCCATACTGGCAGCCTTGTGTCTAATAAAAGGAGGCTGTTGAATAACAAAGTTATTGAGGTAGGACAATCAAGCAGTGGCTATACTGGAAGAGGGATCGGACTACCTATATCCTCAACTTATTTTGGGGAAGAACTAATCAAATTTTTTGATGCGGAATTGACATGCAACCTGACATCTCCATCTTCACGGATGGATCTAAAACAACGGATGGAACAGGCACTGAACTTCTACTAGCCAATTTTCGGCTGTATTCCAGTAGGAATATAGCATAATGCAAGAAACGTTCTCATAGATATCATAAAGAACAAGATAATCAGAATTTGCAGTGACAACAGGACCATAATCTACAGTCATTGATACAGACCACCCTTTCTGAAGGGTTAACTTTTTGTTATGACTTCTCTTCAGACAAATGTTGTTAGTTTGTCTTTTATGATGATCTTTAAGCTTTGGATTGTAGACCAGTCAGGAGAAAATTAGAATCAAGAGTCTACGGAAATAGGTACTGCCTTGTCAAAAACCTTTGACAATTTTAGATATTATACTATACAACATGTCTGAGAGTACTATAATTCTTTCCCTACCGCAAATGGTGGACCTCGCTTTGAACGGTCCTGAAGTAAATATGTAACTTAAACACTACCACCGTTTTCATACACATCTATAGGTTGGAAGTGTGAATTTTAATATCTTGCATTCCATCCTACACGTGTTAGTTCAAAAAGTGAATTTGGTTGAATGCAATATTGAATTCAAAGGAAATGACTGTGAACGAGTACGCAATCTGATATCTGCCACTTTTAAAAATCAGAAAATGGGAGAGCAAGAGCAAAGTGGTATCTAAACTTAGAGTAACAATAATTCACTTTCATTCGAGTTATAGAACCTAACATAGAGGAACAAGGACTTCCAGTACCTGAAGATGATCCACCACCTACAGGTAGGTTTTTTGCGTACCTAGATCACGTACAAAACCTCCCGTTTTTAGACGTTGCTCAAACAGTTGTAGAGTTTGAAACGGTAACAGCACCCTCTCGTAAAGAATTTTACAGGCTGCTTTGTGAAATGGGAAAATTGAAAGATGATGTTCATGAGTTGTTGGATTTACCAAAGAACTCCACACTAATAAACACCTTGAGGTAAATTATAAGCTGTGACAATCCCCGTTTATATTTGGACTT
The DNA here is from genome assembly GCA_036250285.1 of Pyrocoelia pectoralis. Taxonomy (NCBI): domain Eukaryota; kingdom Metazoa; phylum Arthropoda; class Insecta; order Coleoptera; family Lampyridae; genus Pyrocoelia; species Pyrocoelia pectoralis. Next base: position 650,957 of record CM070080.1, on the reverse strand, counting down.
ACAGAGCTTCCGATGAAATTCTAACTCCTGTCCAAGACATGTACAGGATCCTGAATTTGTCCAAACGCATCGACGCGTTAGAGGAAACCATGTCCAAATTTGCAAAACTACTGGAAGAAGTTGCTAATGGCGGTAATGCAAAGGAACTCGATAATAGATTAAAAATATTAGAAGGCACCGCGCTCATATTTCCGAAGAATTCGTTAAAACAATTTAGTTCTAGATAAAGTCACTGGCATTAACGCCTACGCAAGTCGTCTTAATGAGCTCGAGTCCAAATTTCTAGAGTATAAGGATTTAATGTCTACCATAGACGACTCCTTTAACTTACAAGTAAATGCTCTACAAGAACAACTAAATGACCTTGAAAAGGAAATTGGCGAAATAATAGAGAAATTCAACGTTTGGTTGGTTCCTTTTAGTACCTATTCCCTAACTTCTTTCGTCTCTAATATTTAATAATAATAAAACTGCACATTTCAGTTGCCCAGCAGACCTAGACAACGAAGAATTACGCAATATGATATTAGCGATGCAAAAAGAAGTTGAAAATTTAACCGCGGCGACTGCAACATTAATGGAAGAGAAAGGTAACCGACAAGAACACATGGATGCTCTACTGGAACAGATTGAGCTCCTTAAGACGGTTAAAGCAGATCGTGAAGATTTAGAAGATGCTTTAGCAAATAAGGCCGACACGTGTGCGGTAAATCGTAAAGTGTCACACGATCAATTTGATGCCGCATATGACGACTTGTCACGAAATATTGAAGAGGCTCTCAACAAACTGTTAGAACAGGTCAGCGCCAAATGCTAAATTTAGAAATGTAAGTATCATTACAGGAAACACTGTGGCAACAAGCTCTTCGAGATATACAAAACGAGATGGAACATAAGCTAGATAAAGATGAACTGGGTCCTCTTAAAGATTTTATTCAAAATAAGATAAAGATGTTACAAGATCGTCTAAAAGCGCTTGCTGGTCTAAGAAAAGATACGGAAGCAGCGGGCGCCAAAAGCAAATATCTGAGGTTTTTACTTGGTTTTACTTTTGATAGAATTATAAAAACCAATTCGTAGGGACGTCAATTGTATTTCGTGTGACAAAGACGTGGTCATGCGTAAAGAAATGGATCCATCATTAATGACACCGGCACCCGGTTTACCACCAACAAAAAGCATGGGACCTTATCTCGCTTACGAACTGGACCAACTGAGAAAGGAGCAAAAGGGGTTTGCATTACCGTTTAGGAAGGCACCTGTTAACTTATTTCACTTTTCAGGGCATCTCATGGTAAGAACATGAACTACTTTGAAAATGCTGTAAATGAAAAGAAGATAAATACGTAAGTATAATTGACCTGTTCCTTTTCTTAACTCAAATGCAGTGATCATCTCTGCAATCGATACTGTGGGGGTAGCCACACTGTGACGACACCGCAGCAACGCGTGGCAAGGGTAGGTCACTTTTTAATGCAGTGGGGGGACGCTGCGAAGCAAGATGCAGACGTTGAAAGAGAAGACAACCAGGTAATTTTTTATCCCTAAACGTCTGAGCGCAAACGATTTCATTGTAGATGAGCAAACCGGGAAGTAAGACTCCAATGGTTGTTTCTAGAGAGATTTTAACTTCACGTAGTAGTGGTGGTATAAAACATCTTTTAAGGGGTAAAACTATCAAAAATGTAATTTTCGGTTTTCGAGAGCTTTTTTCAGCAGCTCCTCCCCAAAAGAAACAACAAGCGTAATCAACTGAAAGGATCCTCTCCGGGTAAAAGCGGTTTTTCGTTTTTTTTTGTTTTGATTTGATATACAGATACTTATTTATTTTTAAGATATACTATTATTTTTTTATCAATGAAATATATGAATTTTTTTATACATACATACTTAATCTTTTCTATAATTAGTCAGAATCTACTTATTAGAAGGGCTCTTGCGCTTGGTGTCGATACGGTTAATACTAAAGCCTGTGGGAGGTCACACGTCTCTGGGTAGCGCCGTAGCGGATAGGAGACTGACTAAGTAAATGAGCGTATGTGCTAGGAATAAGAGCCAAGAACTTGCACGAGCTCGGCGCTCTCTGATGGTTCTCGACTATCTCGCCTCGGCATCACCGGCATCCGGTATTTGGGGGGTGAAATCGCAGCCCTTTTTATTCCAAACCGGGTTTTCGAAACTTGCTCTTGATCAATTCGAAACACGGTTGCTAGAGTGCGAGTGTGCACCACACGTAGGTATTAAGGTTTAAACGTGAATGTGACACCGGTCTAAGGGAAGTAGGTAACTCTAAGATGGGAATACCTAAGTGTATCCTAAGACACAGATAGATTAAGGAAGCAAGTTCCAAACTGATTTAGAAACACAGGGGTGTTTGATTCTCATTGTCATAAAAATGGCGCCTATGTAACATGCATTTCAATCCCATTTATGTTACTTATTATAAATAAAAAAATGGAACGGGGCGGTTAATTTTCCTGCGCAGCGGGACGTGGTACGAATGGGTTAACATGGTTAACATTAGTAGGAATACAAAAGCTTCTATCTCGTGCACTCCTAATTATAGGTAACAAAAATTGTGAGCAAGACAGGTGGAACGTCGCATTTATATCCCGTCGAATATATGGCAAGACCTTCCAAAAACCCGATGGAATTCCTTTTTAGCAGGCGTGAGAATAGATTGAAACAATTGGTCATGTAATACGATTTTTTTTGGTGAAATGTCATCATTTTTCATTTAACATTTTTTTTGTATAATTTTTTTTATAAACAGAATGGTAGAAAGCGGCATTCTCCTATCCCTACCTCAAATGGTAGATTTAGCCTTAAGTTCACCTGAGGTAAGAAATCCATGCGACTAATTCAACTAAATCAAATTAAATAGGTTGGGGTCGTTAATTTCAATATTTTACAATCTCTCCTCCACGTTTTAATTCAGCAAGTTGATCTAATAGATTGCAAGGTGGAATTTAAGGGGGATAACAGTGAACGGGTACAATCACTAATAAAAACAACTACGCCAGGACCTAGTGTGAATGTTACCGAATATATTGTATCCCCAGGAAAAGAACAGCACAAAGTTATTTCTAGAAAAGCGCGCTTCAAGAAAATAGGTAAGTACCTATCTGCAGGATTACCACAGTATTTTTGTAAAAATTGATGTTAAGGGAAGGATGGTGAAGAAGGGGGATCGTATGGAAAGGAAGTTGAGCTGACTGAAGCTGGAACTGCTACTACTTGGGCCGGTAACATCGCAATTGTAATTTTTCCTTTTAAACTGTATGTTCGCAGACTCGCTACAGACGGTTGTGGTGGTGGAAACTGGCAGTGCGCCTTCAGAGCAACATACTTCAGTAGCCTTAACTAAAGCAAGCGTTGTTAAGTTAGAGAGAGACGTAAATAAACTGAAGGAAGGAATTGAAGAGCTCAAAGGACTGCCTTCCAGCTTGGGCTTGATTGATGCTATACGGTAAGGTGAAAAAAAACTGTTCCACAAAAATTGCGATCGTTCCTAGATCTGCAGGTTCTAATTCCGCACCATTGATGGAAATGTTCCAATTTCTGACCATATCCAAACGAGTTGATGCCATAGATGAAGCTATGAATAAATTAACTGGTATCGTTGAGGATCTGGCAAGAGAGTGTTCGAGCGGTTAATTTTAATTCGCTAGGTGGTACATGTTTAACGCTTCCATCTTAGGTAGTCCATTTGGTAATAAAGGATCATTCACTAAAGAAGGTGAATCGCCAACCAACACTGATGATCGTAACACTCGTGACAGTGACGCTCATGACCGTGCGCCTAGAAATATGAACGAATGGATGGAATCAATTGACCGACGTTTACAAGTACTTGAAGGGTCAATGCCAGGAGAAATGGGAACGATCTCGCCAGGAAAACAAGCACAAGGTGCTGCAACTACGGCTGGTGGTACTACGGCTGGTGGTACTACTGCTGGCGGTACTACTACTGGCGGTACAACTGCTGGCGGTACTACTGCTGGTGGTACTACTGCTGGTGGTACTACTGCTGGTGGCACTAATGCTGGTGCGATTAAGGCTGGAGGCGCTAAGGGTGCTGGTACTAAGAGTAAGTAAAGTAAATATTCTACTTGTAAATGTACATATAACTTGAAATAGGTGAAAGTACCGGTGAAAAGAGAGTCGACGACCTGGAAGAAAAGTTTAGAGAATACACGGATTTCATCAACAACATGGATAGTTCGTTTAATAGTCAAATAGAAGCACTTCAACAACATCTGACCGATCTTGAAAAGGAAATCGGAGAAATTGTGGAGAAAATTAACGCAGGGTACTATTTTCGAGTTTCATCCTAAGATTCTATCGCTACCTTTTAGACTTCCCGCTGGAGATAACGTTGAAGCTGATGTAGGTGTCCAGGAATTATATAAAAAAATGCTCGCAATGCAAACCGAATTGGAACAAGTATCGGGAACGGCAGCAATATTACTAAATGAGAAGGATAACAAACAAACACATATGGATGTGAGAATGACGTTAACTTAGCAATAACTATAGTTTCACTCTAGGCACTGCTTGAGCAAATTGAGTTGCTTAAAACTGTTAAAGCAAATCGAGAGGATCTTCAAGAAGCATTGGCGGGCAAAGCCGATGCATGTACGCTTAATAAAAAAGTATCCCATTCACAATTTGATGCAGCTTGCGACGATTTGACACGAAACATTGAAGACGCGCTTAAAAAACTTAGGGAACAGGTGGCAATTTTTCTCACTCCCAGTTTGAGATTTCAAAACCGCTTCTTCCTTGTAGGAAAAGCTATGGTCGCAAGCACTAGAAGATATCCAAACAGAAATTGAAAGCAAATTAGACAAAATGGAACTAACTCCTCTACGAGACTTTGTACATAATAAATTGAAAATGTTACAAGACCGTCTTAAAGCACTTTCCTCTCTCAAACAGGATACCGAAGCTGCAGGAACAAAGAGCAAAATTTTGAGGTATTAATCGGCAACTTTCTCGTTCTCAATCGATATTTTAGGAACGTAAATTGTTTATCGTGCGATAAAGATGTAGTTATGCGACGCGATATGGATCCAACACAACAGCCACCTGCTCCCTCTCTACCACCTACGAAAAGTATGGGCCCGTATCTGGCATATGAACTAGATCATCTAAGAAAAGAGCAAAAATCCGCAGCTTACGGACGAAATATGAATCATTTTGAGAACGCGCTGAGTTCCGCAAAATTGGATAGGTAAGGGTAGATCCAAAGGAACAACTTAGTAAATTGATTATAGGAATCACATTTGTAATCGCTATTGCGGAGGGAGTCACACTTTGACAACGCCTCAACAACGCGTAGCTAGAGTGGGTCATTTTTTGCAACAATGGGGACCTGAATCGGCATTAGTTAACGAGGGAGAGATACAAGGAATGGATGGACATGTAAGATCGTAATTTCAAAGTCAGTTTGAGGATTTATCTAATAGTCTTACAGATGTATAAGGCAAGAAATCCTCTAGAATTTGTGCAGGATCAAAGGACTGTGACAATAGGAGATTCTTCCGTAAACACAAAGCCGTCGATATTGGTGAACAGTGACATAATTTCTGCAAGAGGTGAGTACTGAAGGGGAGGGAAAGGTAAGCTGAGATTTCTTTTCATTGCAGCTTTTGGAAAGAAGACAGAAGCGCCAGTTGTGAATGCCCCGCCTTCATTAAAAGCAAAATAATAGCCGAATCATGGAAGCTATACATTTTTTTAATATATATGTAGATCAAATTCCTTGATCAGTAAAACATTTTGTTATGCGTATTGTTTTATTATCAGGGGAGCATTTGCTCTAAAGATTTAAAAAAATTCTATTGGTTTTTACAGGTTGAACGGTAAAAACCACGTTTCGTCCGGAAAACGGAGGACATAACAGTCTGTACATCTGTAATCTGTGTAAAGGAAGCGTGTAGTTCGAAGTGGAACGTTATAAATTAAGATATGTAAAAATTTGAAGGACTACTAAATATACTAATTAACAGAAGAACATAAAACATGTAAATAGTTTACACAAATTAAATTTACGAAAAACTATTTACCACGGGAAGCTCTAAACATCACATGTGCAGACCAGGTATCGATGGACTGGTTGAGATCAGAGCTAAGTACGGTAGCTCTGTGGGTGAGAGGAAAACTTCGTTTCGTCCTCCAAAAACTCGTAAAGACACATGGCTACATTTCTGGGATCCGAGAAAAAACTGAAAAGATCCGGAAGATTGAAATCCAAAATAGTGGTGTAGCAACCAGCAACTGACAAGTGATAAACGAGAAGAGAGGCGCCAAGGGACAAACACTACAGCTGCAACCCTCGTCAAGCTCCTCCAAAAGATAAAGGTGGTAGGGATGGAAAGTAACGAAAATAGGGTATGAAGATGCAACACCATCTACTCTAGTACTCTTAGAAGAACCACAACCGGCTGCGCCAACGACCATATTCCAGTATGCAAGTGAAGTTTCTAATTTTGAATCACACATGACTTAAACATCTTACAGGTATGAAAACCATGGACGAGAGGGAGCTTGCTTCCAATCTGCATACCTGCCCTACGATCAAGCTTATATACCACCGATCGTAGAGGTAAACGACTTGGTGGAACATTGTCAACGGAAAAGATGGCAAATCCATCTCGGATGTGATGACACTGTGTAAACCAGCACTAACATTATTTAAAGAGGCGAGTTCCTCCTAGAATATATTACCAATATTAACTCGGAGACAATGTAATGAGTCAACCTTTCGTCGACCTCTCCAACCGTAGATATATTCGTGTTCACATTGGATCCAACGAAACGGCTTACAGTCGTATACAAAAATCCAAGGAAAACTAACTGGGATCTATAGGAAAAATCTAAAACACGAAAATTGTCCTGCAAAGGCCAACCATTCGACGGAACTGAAGGTTATAGAAATAAACTATCGCATGACCACTAGGAGTGCATCTAAGGAAAGGAAGAATGGAGTTCATAAATTGAACAAGGTTCAGAGCCTTACAAAGAAAACACAAAGAGAATAAGAGGTTCTTTTAAAAACTAAGAGGAGAGGCTATACAGAGACCGGGAAGTAGACCTTGGAGATTTTGCTTCAGTCACAGTGATCAGAAGGTCTCCCTAAAACAGACGAAAGCGAACCAACAACTCTGGAACCTCTTTTAAGGGGAAACGGAGGCGATTACGTTCTAATCCGTAGGCAATGAAAAATTTTGAATCGCATAATTCCTAGAGATGAATAGAATTATCCCTTCTATACTACAAGGCTTCGACCGGTTAACTTCCACGTTCCACGACATCTTAGATTACAAAAGGGTACTCCATATACGAACGTTATTAAAACATGAAGGCAACACTGACGAGAGAGTGTACACATTTAATACTCGCACATCCCTTAATGTTTTAGTTTATCATTTTCAATAACACATATTACTGATATTATAGATTTTAATTAGGTACTACGTATGTTAGTTGTGATGTCGACACTTGAACAACATTGCATTGCGAACTACATAACTGAATTACGCTATCCTTGCCCTGGCTTCACAAACCAATGTAAGCAAACGTTTCTGCAGTTCATTTATATTCTAAGCACGACATACACGATGCTAAGAGCAAGTATTGCCCTTAGATACCGGACCAGCTTGTGAGAGTTGCAAGTGAAAAACCACTTATGAGATTACATACAGCCTACAAGACCGTTAAAAAGTATGGAACCAAAGCTCTAGCGGCTAAACTATTGAAGATATAAAAAAACATTTCAACAAAATTTATAGAACGTAACTTTCCGCATATTTTGCAAGTATTGTTATTTATACAGAGTGTTGCATAAACACGTGATAAATCGAAGTATTTTTCTTAATTGAAACTCTCCTGTATATTTTTAGTTCTGCTGTTAATGCTGATCGCAATGATATAAAAATAGGCGTAGTTACTTTAGGCGCTAGAGCCTTGGTTACATACTTTTGAGCGACCCATTTTAACAGCTAAAAAGAAGAATCGGGTAATATTCACAAAAGGGCACTGCAGACATCGGATCGAAAGTCGCAGGACAAATCCATTCTTAGGGAACCCAAACGGCCCATCCTTCAAATTGAGCAGGACAAAGACGGAGAAACTTGCAACGAAAATAGTTACAGGCCTCTGCCGTTTGTACCTATAAATACCTTCCCAACATGGGGCTGTACAGCAGCTAGTTATGCAGGCGTTGTGGAGCAAGTAACCAAGATTCGTCCCACTAAAATGCTGGACGTTGTTAAAGACACGGAATCCTTGAAGAGCATTCCTTACCTGCTAATGTTAAAGTAAAGAGTTTCGATGACATCGTGTCTCCTATTCTTGTTCCTCTTCTGATTCTCTATTTGAGTCTTCGTGTAGTCCTATCTTTGTGTTTATTACGTCGTTGTTGAAAAACCTGAAGAACTGGCTTAAAAAGTTGACATCAGGATTTTTTCGTACAGCGGTCAATAAAGTACAGATTTACAATCTGGCCCGTATAAGTCCCGAAAGATACAAGAAGCGGCGCTTTCTTTTCCGATAGAATGCAAGACACTAAGTACTAGTTGCGATGTTGCACATGTTAAAAATCTCTTTTGTTGATATAGGTAGAATTCCTTCAGTTTAAAATTCTTGATTGATGCGCATATGGAAATCCGCGGATCCTAGATATCGATCTACAATACAAATAACAAATAGTATTTGATAAAATAAAGCGTGCCCCACATCGAGCAAATTCATTCAGACATCATTCATAATAACCAAAACAATAACAGACGTCAATTATTATATTTCTTCATCGTGATCGTGGGACGTATACGGAATGGGTCAATTAAAATTCTTATCAATTCTCTGTTGTAATAACCTTCTGGATGGCCCCCAATGAAGATAATTTTAACATTGCGCAACCTCAAAAATTAATCAATTATTATTAAACAAATTTTTCCTCGAGGATCGATGACTCGTACAACCTTATTGTGCAGACTCAATTTTTTGAAATTAATAAAACAAACGCATTATTCTAAGGAATGACGATAATAATTGTTTTCATAACAAAACAAATACACAAACGAAGGAAAAAATTCCGCTCATTTAGAATTTCAACTTTATGTGAAGATACTACAAGAAAATTGTTATATAAAATTGCCGCAATAATAAATCGTTTTTAATTTGAACTTTAATCTTTATATTATGATAAAAAAGACCCCCAGCAAATAGATAATGAATGACCTATAACATCATTAGCGTATTTGTCTTTGCTGGGGAGCAAAGATTTTAGGTCAAATATAAAAAAATATGTTTTTAAATTATCCGTTCCAGAACCTTTTTTTTTTAAATAACACGATCGCAACCGTAGCGAAAACAAATGACCCTCGAACTGAATAGGTACGGACCTGTATTTTTCGAATTTACAAGGCATTGTAATGTTTTCGAAATTTGAACCGTTACATGATTTTTAACGAGTTTCATTGCCTCATCGCGCCAAATTTTACTACATACATACAATTGATGGATTGCGTTAATATGGATTAACATAACCTTGAAATAGGTTATTTTTGGCAAAACTTTATCAGGCGTAGGTACTGCTTTTTATCTTAAAATGAAACGGAATGCAACGAACTGTATTTGTTGACGAAATAGTATCGGAGGAATTAACAAAAAAATCCGATGTAAAAAATTCCTTAGGTCAAAAAGTTGAAATTATTTTGCAAGATGTAAGTTTTTCGAATGATTAAATGTAATAAACCCAGCAAAGAGAAGATATTTTTAAACAATTCTTATCCGTATTTATCTTAGCCTTTTATCACATTTGACCCTGCCTTGTGTATAAACTATAAATTATCTGTGGTAGTACAGAGTCTTCAGTGTTACGAGCTTCGTTCGACTGTAATCTAGCAGCACGTTTCTAATCTGATCTGTTTCGTTGTTTCTGTGTGTGTGTTTCGAAACCAAAGTGCTATTTTGTAATTTTGTTGTCAGATCCGATTAGCAGCCATTTTATGTATCGCTCGGTTTCTCAAGCAATTTCCATGTCATCACTCTCGGCAATTGAGAAAATGACCATTGCTAACAAATTTCGTGTGAATCCTATTTACTATTCCGATTATTCCGATACGACCTGTTAAATAGACTTTATTAGTACTTAACTTCCTTCCCTTAACTTTCTTCTCCTTGTCAAGACTGATTTTTTCATGAAATGGATATCGTTACCCTTGTAAGATCGATTAATTTAATTAAAATTAAACAATTTTATACTCGTTTTTATTTGTAGCACCCTGTATTGAAAGCCTTTTTGGCCGGATCATTCTCCGGAACCTTTTCCACCATCTTATTTCAACCCTTGGATCTTGTCAAGACCCGTCTACAAAATCCCAACCAGACCCTTCTAAAGTAAGCAACCAGTTAAAATTTCATTCGGAAAGTGAGTTCTAATGTTATTTTTTTTTTGTAGTGGTCGCAATGGAATTGGAATGCTTAGCGTTTTCACCAACGTTGTTCAGCAAGAACGTATTATCGGACTATGGAAAGGAATGACACCAGTAAGTGCTGCCTTATTAATTTATTTATCAATGACCTTTCATCTTACAATTTCTTAGTCGCTTACAAGATGTGTGCCAGGAGTCGGTCTTTATTTTTGTTCACTCGACTGGCTTAAAAGTAATCTCTTTCCGGGAACGGCTCCCACCTCGCTTCAACTGATTGCGTTGGGGGTTTTTGCCCGATGCATGAGTGGCGTGCCTCTAATTCCAATTACCGTTGTTAAAACCAGGTAAGCAGTTTTCATTCCTTACGATAATATCAATATTTATTACGTTTTTGTAGATTCGAAAGTGGTGTTTATGGATATAATGGTATCACGTCAGCCTTACGTGAAATATATCACACTGAAGGTATACGTGGGATGACATGTGGGTTAGTACCGACCCTATTTAGAGATGCCCCCTTTTCGGGACTTTACTTCATGTTTTACACGCAGTTAAAACACTTAATTCCTCAAGGTAATAAAATCTTTGGATTCTAAATTGTGTGAAAAACACTGTTATTTGTAGATTTCTTCAGTTCGCAATATTCCGCTCCCACACATTTCACGTGTGGAGTTACGGCCGGAATTTTGGCATCGGTAGCAACACAACCTGCGGATGTTTTGAAGACAAAGATGCAGTTATATCCGTCAAAGTTTAATGGAATTTGGTCTGTTGTTGTTTACGTACATGGAAAGTATGGACTTCAGGGTTATTTTAAAGGAATGGTTCCTAGAATGCTTCGCCGTACTTTAATGGCTGCAATGGCTTGGACGCTTTACGAACAAATCACTAAAAGTGTAGGGCTTAAGTAGTAGTGCAGTAATTTTATTTACAATTTTATTACGCTTTTGTAGTTTTTTAGCAGAGCAATTTATTACTTTTATTTCTGTAATCTTTAATGTTGCTTTTCTATATGTATCTACTGGCCACTGCACTGTACTTGTGTTAATTCTTTATAGTTTGGGGGTTTCGATATTGTATGTATTATACTAGATGCAGTATTGTTTTTTTTTTGTATTTATATTTTATTGTTGTTGATATATTCAATAAATCTATTGTGTATTTTAAAATTTTTAAAAAAGAAAAGGCAAAAGTATCACCGACAAAAAGATGAGCATATAATTTTAATTCCTCTTTGTAGTCATCCCAAGTGGTTGCGCTACACTGCAACCTATTGGTTTATTGTTCTAGGTTTACAAAAATTCTGCATTGCTCCCATACCAATGCCCTTACTGGTTGGGGAGCCATTATGTAATACACGATGCTGGAATTATTCTCTGAGTGACAATTGTTGCCTTCAACAGTTTAGTAGAACAAACTTTTTTGGTTATCCTCCAGTCGAAGATGAGGGAATGTCCCACTCTTGACAATCCCTCCTAGTCATTGCTTTTCAGTCTGTATACCCTTCTGAGCGCATCTACCCTAACTAGTAGCTTTAGAGGTGATAGACTGAAGAGAGTTTCCATAGCCGCTATTAGGGTCGTTATGATTGCCCTTCTCGCATCACAACTAATACGGTCTCTTCAAATCTGTGACTTACCACAATCACTATGTCATCGGCAGAGTCAACTGTGATACAGCCTCGCTTAGTCACTTCGCCCAGTATGTCCACAACCTCATACCACACAGTAACGGTGAGAAAACTCCCTTCAGACATACTCGCGCAGCTCGGACTCCTACAATCATTATAAGAAAGAGGCATATGTTCCTGTGTTTCAGCACGATTAAACTAGTTCTGATAAACTTGGATCATTCAAAGACTGCAACTACAGCCTTGAGTGCATATATGATGTAAGTACAAACTGTACACATGGCATGGCAACTAAGCTCAATTTTTATTCAAAACATATCTAATATGGGATAGAAAAGTTTCACACCTGCTCAGGTGTGAAAAGGTTCACACCTGCTCAGGTAATTTTGTGGGAAGGTTGAGAGAAATACAGTGAGTATCAAAACATTGCCATGTTAAATGCTCTTATTGTATTACCCTAATTTTAGATTTGAGGAAAAAAAAAAATGCACAGAAGAAAATTTATACTGTGTTAGTATTAGAGTTATTTTCAAAATTCATTCGTAAATGCTTACTGCTTTAATACACAAATACTATAATTTTAGCAAAATTTCACAAACATTTTCGTATAAAAAAACTACTTCCTGTTCATAATGTTTATAAAAAACCAGACAGTTAGGGCAAGGACGTGAATTATTTTTAATCTTATTTTTCAAATAAATTTCATTTTCACGATAATGAAAGTAATGGATAAAAAACGGTTTCAAAAAAGAAAAGTCTTCATTGGTTTATACCCTACTATCTCAATACATTAATTTTACTTTCATATCATCGAAAGTTACATGTGGCAGATTTGCTTATCTTCATTCTATTTATGCGTGATATCCTTTCTCAGTTTTATCTACTGACCATTTACTAAATTTATAATGGCAATTTCATATATAATTGAATCTCTTTCAAATCTAATACAGTTCCTTTTCATTAGAAAGGCATTGTCTACTTAACACAATAACATTTTTAAAGCACTCTTTAGTATTTTCATCCACTTAAATCAGGAAACTAAGGGTTTCTAAAACAGGAACAGCTGCCTCAGCATCACCTCTCAAAGTGCCACGGCTCCTTGCGATTTGTGCATGAACCAGCATGATGTATTCATCCGAATCACGTAACAAATTCGTTTGAGTTTACATACAATCATACGAAAGAATATTTTACTCAAATAAACTTGCAACATACTTCCAGACAGTTGCTATTACTTTAAGCAGATGCCTCATTGCTAAGGAACTACCATCATTCAAGAGCACTGGATTGTTAAATGAACTTTGTGGTCTTAGGGCCACAAAAGCAAACGTAAAGAAAACGTACAGCTTGGATTAAACCTAATAACTTATAACACTCAGTCCTGTCACAAGGCTGGTTATCACAGTATTATCAAGGACGAATCTATTAACTGTAACACTTAAACCAGCACATGCACCGTATGTGCCACTTTCTCTGTCAGCATCCTCAAGTGTATTTTAGGTGTGAGGTGCCACTTAAATGGCATTGTGGGGTGTTCTTGTACTGAGATACAAGGCAGTCCTCCACCAAAACAATGTATTAGTGAGAAATATGTCAGGAGGGGGATGATGTTGGCCGGCCTCAAGCGAGTTGTACATCATTGGTTTAAACACATTATGTTAGGGTTATCATTACATACAATAATAGTACCATGGACACTGTAGTACACACATTGCATTTTAAAATTATTGTAGATAATGTACCTCTCCATAACACGCTGTACAAAGCACCAACAAAATACGTAGAAAATATGCTATTAAGAAATAACATTTTTTACATGTGTTTATTTTGGTAAAGAACACAGATTCGTATGAACATTATAAACAATAAAACATTGTATTTATTAATAAATACTTTCGAATGATCAATTATTTCCAATAAATATGCAATTTATAAATATTTCATTGAACTACAGTTTTGAGTTATTTTACTAAAAAAGGTTAAAACAAAAGTGTCACCTCGTATTTCTTGAAGTGAATATCCCTATTCGAAAAAGTGTGGACACCAGTTTCCAAGGTGATGAAATTTGTAACCATTTGTAACTTGATAGGCTCACCTGTTTTGTTGTATCAACTGCAAAGATCCAAGTGTGATAATTTTCAAGGCAGTTTGTGGCACCAGGCTATTGTGAGGCGGTAGAAGTCCAATACATTAGTAAATATGCTTTAAATTACTTCAATAAAAAAAACTTATACATTAAAGAAAAAAAATGTTTAATTTAAAGCATATTTGTATCTCTGTGTACATATAAATACCTCAATTGTTAAGGCAGATTGCAACAGGAAATACAACAAACAAATGGTGTCATAGAGAGAGATATAACAAATGTCAATACTATAAATACCTCAATAAAAAGGCACGTACGAAACTAAGAATCGAATATCTGTCTGGCCATTACTCGACCGACTGCTACCGCTGAAAACATCAACTGATGATGTAAGACCAGATATTTAAACCAACAATATTTTTAATACAAAAAAACCAAAATATGAGGATGGATGATCCGATGTTACACTAAATTGGAAATTGTTTTAATACATAATCGAAAGCTCTAATCACACCTTTTAAATTATAAGTATGTTTAGAGCCTTCGAAAAAAAAGGTTAGTAACAAAAATAACTATAAAAATTCAGGTATAAATCTAATTTGGGGTTTTGTAAAAATCGATTCATCAACTAATGAAATAAACCATTAATACCATGATACTACATAAAAAATACATAATAATAATAAATAAATAGTGATACGTAGTAACATAGTTGACAAATTGACACCCCCATTTTAATAAATTGACTAATTAAACGGGTAGACGTCACTAACCTGCTGTCAGACTGTAAAAGAAGGAGAATAACAAACAAGAGTACCACCTACCTGAACTGAGTGGCCTTACTGGTCAAAGTAAGAAAAGAAGAACTAGTGACGATGAGAATGGCGGGAACTTCTCGACTCTCTCCCTAAAATTATTTTTTCTTTAAAAAGTGATACGTCCGTTAAGTTTTACACCCCTCCTTCGCCTCCAGGCGTAAATCACTCTGGAACTTATCTCATAATTATGTGCTAATTAGATGCTTGAATAAAGTGACTTTGCGTTTGGACACAATAAATTAGTCCTAAGACTCAAATTATGTAAATTAATTTTTGTGACACATGGTAAAAGCTCTCAATTTTGGATACGAGCACCTAATTAAGAAATGTTTCATTGTAATTGGCAATGGTCGAAGGAGGAGGGTAACTTAATTAACTCAGCTATTTCTAACTTACCGGAATCACGTTCGCGGTCCCTATGTTTCCTATCACGTTCACGTTTATCTCGTTCCCTATCTCTATCGCGCCTCTCAACTTTTTCCCTATCCTTCTTCTCTCGTCGATCAGTTGACATTCTATCTTTCTCCGATCTAACAAACCGCACACTTTAAAAGTGCACTTCTTAAGCAATTTGACATACCTATGCTCAGATCTATCCCGAAATTCCTTTTTACGTTCCATTTTTTCACGATCTCCCTCTTTTTTATCCTTACGATCATCTTTAACATTTCGCCTCTCATCTCGCGACGACTGTACCGCCCCCGTAACTTCATCAATTGCAGTTTTTAATCTCGCATATCTAACGTACATATATGTTAGAATTTACAACTGACCAACGGCACAAATATGTACTTACCCGACATGCTGTTTCCCCATTAAATGATCATCAATACGCTGCTGCGCATCTCCGACAATTAAAAACGCACCACATACTTCACAAACTTCCATTTGTTTTTCCTGAGCAGCTGCCAGTTCCGCTGTTGCACTCCAGTGCCTGGAAACGACTAAGTGTCAGTCACAGTTTCCTTGATCGTTTAAAAAATGAAAATTTAATCATAATCAGCTCTCATAATCTTTGCTCATAAGGCAACTACCATCAGCAAACTGATACGACCCGTAAATCATACGCAGACACCACTGCGTTGCTGACAGTCCCCCTTTGCACAATTAGTTATCATCATTTCAATAATAAATACTTATAAAAAACCGCAACCTTACTTACCCATTTTCATTCTGTTTCTTTAGAATGTCACGTTCTTCCTTGAGTTGATCACATAACTTCATTAAACCTTGCGCTTGTTCTACGTTCCCATCATTACCAGCTTGCTCGGCTTCCTTTTCTAGTCCATTAATACGTTCGTTTAATAAATTAATCTGTTCTAAGTTGCGCTGTATTTGTGCCGGATTTGAAGGTGTAATTTCTTGTTTACTGTTTAAAGCTAAACGTTGACGGCCCTTTTGTATACGTCGTTCCACTTCGTTTACCATATTACTACAAAATCTAATAAATTCTTCCTGGTACTGTACTTTTCTATGACCTTTAGATTTTTCAAATAATTTACGAACTTCTTCATCGTGAACTTTAGGACAGGTACCAAGATCGGCTTTAGTGTTTACGAATAAATCGTGAGGACAAAATTTGACCAAAAAATATTTGCAGTACTAAAAATTTGACATTAGATTTAGATATTTTTATCATCGCAACAGTTTACTTACTTCACTATCTTCCCAGTTGAGCTCTTTTACTTTCTCATTTGGTAATATATTTCGATTTCTTCCCATAAGTTCGTCTAATAAAGCGGCTGCTGCCAAAACCGCCATTTTGTATATTTAATTATTTAATTTAGATTTTTCAACGATACGCCTGCTTGCCAAGTTTCCAAATATGATCACCGGACACGAGGAAAATGCGTTGTTGGCAGTGTTATTACCTTCGAACATTATGTTCGAAGGTTATTACCCAGAGTCAAGACCGCTGTTACTTGGTACCAATAAACTGTATAATTGATTATACACACAACTATAATCAATGATACTACGTACCTGGAAGGGATGCGTAAATCCATGAAAGTGAGGCAAAATTTCAAGTTAGGCAACCCGCAGTGTAGACTAAAATTGTCTCTTTCTGTCTTATTTAGATATAAGGGTTGCACTCAATTTCACACCTTTTTTAAAGAATTATTTTGATGCTATTAAAGAAGTTATGGTATAAAATTGGATTTTTATTTTTTAAAGTAAATTGTCCACAAATAGAAGCTATAAATGAGGAAAAAATTGTCAACGTAAAATTTTTGTTGAAAGACAATAATAAATAACCCTATTGTCCGTTTTACACAATATAAATTCAGCACAAGAAAAATCGCTTCCCAATAATTATTTATTATACTTTATTCAAGCAACGGGGAATCGACCAAACTTATTACAACGAGATTGACAAAGACACGTTACCGTCCTCTGAGGGCATCCTTTTTCTGTTTACCCCTGACACAAAAACTGATTGTTGAAATATGGCGTGGGTTCATTCTAGGTACCTCGGGGACAATGAAAAAGCCCACCGCCTGAGGCGATTTAACGTAGAAATTTTGGACAAGCAATAACCAAGAACGTATTGTAATATTCAGGTAAATTTCCCATTACATTACGGTCACGTAGATAATGGAATTAGATAATAAATTTAAATATCATTATGTTTACTTTAAGGAATTTAAAACAGCTCCAAGTCAGTTGCTTTTATTTACATACACGAATTGATAAAGTAGGGGTAAAATATTTGTAATATGAATTAACTCAAAAATGATTAAATAATTAATTAAATAATTTCGATGTAAGTAACAAGTTAATTGTGATTTAAATATAAAAAGTCCTTTCTACTATAAATCATTGATAAGATATTTTCACACTTTCTCAAAAGGTTTTTCCAGCTTCTTGTGAAAAATAAAAGAGTTACTTTTCGAATTAGAATGTAGCGTTTCGAACTAAAATTAAAAAAGACTTCGCTTTGTATCTTCTGTTTTGAAAAACTTTCAGAAAAGCAAAATTAATCAAATTAATAAAAAAATAATTAAAATTTCTGCTGTTGATTTTAATACTAGGTAGATCCAAAGATTATAATATATTCTTTGCTAGATCCCATATCAAACACATTATGCAAAAGCACAAAAATGCAAAATATTTAATTGACTTTGAATTTAAGTCCCCGTATTTTAAACTGTTTAAAATAGCAAACCGCCCTGAGGGGGTTTGGACCTGCTTTGTGCAACAAAACAATAGAAAATCTACCTGACCAGTTTTGCATTTAAAGGGATGTACAAAATTTATGTGCATTTTGAAAACTACTTCGAGGATGGGCTTTTTCATTGTCCTCGGGATTGCTTGGTAGTTGGTACTGTACACTTCTGTGTTTTTGTAAATACATATTGCAACTTGTAGCATTAGCATTCACAAGATTCTTTAAGCATGTTAGAGTGATTGGTCTCGAGAGGTCGCTTTAGCTTACTTGCGACTCTACTTGGGGACATACATCCAATTGCTATAATTTTTAAAAATATGGAAAATAAAACTCTCGCAACCTCCCCTTAAATGATTTTATGAAGACGAAGTTATGTTTTTTATCGGTGATCTTCTATTGAAATTAGCCAAACGGATTTAATATTAATCGCATAATATTTTTGATAATAAAAAGGGGGCTGTGCAAAAAACTTTACGTTTGGTGCCAAAGAGACACTCAATTTTCATCTGCTCGTTAGATAGTAAGGAAAGGTATAAAATTGCATTAAAAAGAATTATGTGTGCTAAAATGTTTATTTAAAAGTTCAAAATTGGCAAACATTGTGTTACAAACATGTTGAATGTAAATCGAAATACACATCTAATTATCTATTGCCTTTACAAGTAAACATTGCTATTAAATCAGTGCATCACTTTCAATCGTTGTATGCTAATGACGTGAACAGTTTATTATTAATTGAAATACCGATGCATTATTATTTCCATAAAAAACACCAATAACGATACCAATAATCCTACTCCAAGAAAAAAGAAGGCGAAAGTCAGATGAATTAAAGATATCCCAACCTTCCCGTCGTTTTCCATTATATTTGAGTCGACCTCCATCTCAGACTGAAACCGATCCCATTCTTTAGCAGCAATTCCCGATTCCACCATTGTCTCTAGAAATCGATTTAGAAATTCCATAAAGTAATGATTTTTGCGTAGGGCCAATCGCGTTTCTAAGGCACCTGTTATGCTGCTATCCTCAATTTCTTTGACATTGTTATACAATTCTGATGAAGAGTAAATTGCGTTTAAAAATTCCCTAATGCTAATAATAGCGGAATTGCGATAGTTAACAAATGTATGGAGAGCTTCAACGTATTGATCCACAGTGCAAGGAACCAATAGATTTTGAAGTTTCGCGTACAGCTTAATGTTAGTGTCATTTCTTCCAAATTGTTTGTCCTTAAAAGATTGTTCAATGTATATGGAAAAGTTGGATTCTGCCAGTTCCTGTAAGTTGCTAATTTGGAAATCATAACGAGGATTAGTTAATATGTTAAAGTAATTTGAGGTAAAAGCGCAGTTAATATGAATTATATAAATGGAATAAGTAAATAAAATGCAGCGTAACGTGAACCGCGTTGGTGTATTTCTAATGGTTCCGGAAAATGTTAGAGAACACACAATAATGATTGCTGTAGTCAATTTACCAACAAATGAAAAATGACCCGTTTTGTATGATATAATAAACCACCAAGCGATGGAGGTTATCACAAAAATGGCAAGTATTAGACACCATACATCATTTCGGAATGTATGTCGAACTGCACTCACTGAAGACATCTGCAAAGCTTTGGGCACCAACCAAATTATAGAATCACTTATAAGTGGCATGGTAACATCAAAATATGTGCTGTTTGGAGCCTCAGTTAAAGAAA
Source organism: Pyrocoelia pectoralis (assembly GCA_036250285.1). Classification (NCBI taxonomy): domain Eukaryota; kingdom Metazoa; phylum Arthropoda; class Insecta; order Coleoptera; family Lampyridae; genus Pyrocoelia; species Pyrocoelia pectoralis. The sequence goes on along the minus strand of CM070080.1, from coordinate 631,107 downwards.
TAATAATGTTTGTTCCATTACTTCTTCTACCTGCAGATTTTTGTGCATCAATGCTTAAGGTTCCGTTGTAGTAATGAGCCAAATGGTCCAAAATAACATCGATATATTTACTACTTGCCCAAGAATCCTCTTCGCTTGCCACTTTAAATTTAATAGGACATCGATTCAAATTTAATAATTTTTTATTAGGTAATACCCATTGAGATTCACAACTATGCTGAACGATATTTTTCGTGAAGTTACCACATTCATTTTTCTCGTCAAACGGGTTCGACGTGTGTAAAGTCGTTTTTTCGTTACCATAAACCAATACAAAAACGTTTATAACACCAACTTCCCAAAACATATGAAATATTTTCGATACGTTACCTTCTCCGACAACTATTAAGTAAATTCCATTACCCGCTATTGGTAACTTTCTCCACCTTCCTTTTCCTTTTCCTTTCCCATTTTCATTTTCATTTTCATTTCCATTTCCATTTCCATTTCCATTCGTTTTCCATTTCCTTTTCTCCTCCCCATAAATAGTTTCTCTTCTATATGACTTACATTATGGGAACAAACCACAAATTGGTTACCAGGAAGTGAATTCTTTCCCTCTTTGAACTCTTCACCTATTTTTAGTACTGTGCGTGGTGTCATCCCCAAGTTTAGCATATATCTCCATTGCAAGTGTCACTGTTATCCGTTATTATATTTAGAAGTGTCGAGTTTGAAAAAAGATGGTTTATAACATCTGAAAGGCAAAGCTTCGTTATATTCAACTCAGATATTTCCAATACAGGACCGACCACACTGCCGATTAGACAAATTTGTATTAAAAAAAAGTACATTTTGATTAGCGATCGCGCGCGTGCACCGTTCAAAAACGAAATATTTTTTTATAAAGCAATGTGGTTTACATATACCGAAAGGTCAATCAATTAAAAGGGTGGTTTTATGTAGCTTAAACATAACTGCTATTGGTTGATTTGTAATCACACCACGTTTGTTGCCTATGAACCCTTGATGTTAGCTTCTCCCCCTAAAAGATTGAATAGGTGGAAAAGTCCTATGACGTACACTTTGGCACAAATGAAAATTTTCAAAATAATACTTACCTATGCATTCTTTAACAAGTGTAAATCTTAGTCCGAATTGTTACGAGGCAGATTTGAAATATTTACAATGATGTATGTAGTTCATTTCTCTTATATTACATTACTGTGTTTGGATAATGAATTCCAATGTCAATTTGACCTAATTTCATATAATTAATGTTCCTATTCCTATTAGTTACCTAAAGAGATCAATAGTAAAAATAATTATTCATATATACCTACCTACCTAATTTTCCATTCCATTTAAATAATCACGTTTATAACTTACGTCAATATAAAGAATTATTCGGTATTTCTTTCAAACTCGAATAGAAAATTTTTCAGTTTGGAAAAAATTGAAAATCAAAATTTAACTGTTAGGTGCATCCAAGGTTTGTGAATAGGTACATCAGCTTAGTAAGTATACTTACTTCAATTCAACTAGGGAGATTCTTCCTTAATAGTCGTATAGCAAAAGTGCCAAACTGCGATATGAACCTTAAAAGTTTCTAAACATCAAGTTTCATCTTCTGTATTAGGGATTAGGCTGCTTACGGACATTGTAGGCTTTTGTGGTACCTCCCTGACTAGAGTCGCCCGGCTTTGCGTGGATTGCTCCAATACGGATTTTCTCAGTTAGACAAGTGCAGAAAGCTCATAATATAGTGTCTCGTGTGTCGTCTCTTCTTTGATCACCTTTATTCTGGCTTTAGCCTTTGTATCCAAAACGGACGTTTGCAATGGTCGTATTCCATTCCCCTGTAAACTGGTACGAGACGGCGAATTTGGTGTTTCCAATAATCGTTCCACTGGCCATAATCACCTTATTCCAACAATGGCAAGGTTGTCCCCTATTTGCTCTCATGGAACGCACCTGGTGGGTTCTCAGAAACGCTGTGATTGTGGGTCGTCGGACGATTGTCTCATAATAAAACATAGCTGGAAGTGCTTTTAAAAGAGTAAACAAGCTTCTTCTTGTTCTTCTTGTAAAGATAACCATCTCGGTCTTTGCAAAGGATTGTTCGTTATACTATCCTTTGGTTAATCTGTCAGCATTTTGCACGAAAATACCGATTATTATTTATTAGTATGAATAAATCATCCGCGTACCTCGGCGTACCTGTACTTTGCGTTACATTTTCTCTACGAAACAGGAAGGCAAAAGATTTTCGGAGATTGATCTTCTTTTTCTTTCAGATATCCTAATCAATTCAATATCAAAAAACTTAAATAAGAGCTAGACCTCGCCTTTTTTAATATCGTTAAGAGCGAGTTAATCTAAAAGATGTGTTAGTTAGCTATTCAGATTCCTTTTTGAGAGAAACTTTTCCTCTGCCAAAATTTTAAGTTCGAGATAACGGTGTGTGACAAATGACTATCTAAAACGAAAAACTGATAACATTTTATCGAATTTTAGTCTTTAAGTGTCTCTTATATGTATAACGATATAGGTATCATCCACTGATTACTAGGAATCTTTAAATTCGTCACGCCATGCCACTTAAAACGAGTCAGGCGGGCACATTTTCCGTTGCACCATGTTCCTAAACGGAGTCTTTTTTGTTTTACTGTCCCACAATTTGCTTGTAACAAATTGTGTTGGACAGTTCTTAGAATGTGCCAAAAATGAAGATTGTGGTGTTGAAACGGCTACGTGTCAAAACAATATATGTGAATGTCCTACTGGTTCGGTATTTTCAACAGATGTTACAAAGTGCTTACCAGGTAAGCCGTTTCATTTTGGAAAAAGAGATTTAATTAGAGTTTTAGTTGCGCTTGAATTCGGTGCCGAATGTGAAGATAGCCAGCAGTGTGGGTGGCTTTTAGGGGACCACCATTGTGTAAACGGTAAATGTGGGTGTGCCAAAGGTTCGAGTTATGCCAATGGTCGATGTGTCAAAAAGAATTTTGTTAATCGAAAATGTGTAAAAGACCAAGACTGTTTTAATGGTTATGATTTGCTTGCAATGGTGTGTAAAGAGAACAAATGTGTCTGTAACGATGAGTACTACTTACGAGGCAATTTTGATTGTAGACCATTTGCCACCGGTAATTCCTGGCGTTTTTTGATCATATTTTCTTATTATCGTATTTTTAGCGGTCGGCGAGTACTGTTCTCTAGATTCAGATTGTAGATTTGAAAATGGACTTTGTAGAAACTCATTTTGTGTGGATGGCTCGAAATCTATTGAGATTAGGAACTTAACGCTCAATGTACCAGACCTGTACGTTGCAGATCATGTAAACAGATCAGGTAATTAACGATTCGGCAATAATGTGTAATGTATGAGATGTTTTAGTTATTGATCCTTCATGCGATAAATGCGAAAAGATACACAACGCGATGTGTCACCCAGTATTCAAAAAATGTCACTGCAAACGAGGATACACTTATAACGCTGCTAAAAATAAATGCGTAGGAGGTAGTACCAGTACAACTTTACACAAATGTTATGCCGACATTTTTTTTAGATTTGGGAGTCGATGTGGGATGCAGCAAAGATAATCCATGTGAAATTCCTTACAGTCGTTGTGTGGGTGGAAAATGTTACTGCCGAAAAACCTACTTTACACTAGATGGAGCTGCATCATGCCAAAAACGTAAATATCGCCAATCACTTTGGCTAATTAATATAATCTTTACATTCAGCAATGACGCATGATAACCTCTTCTGCAACACTGATGAAAGATGTTACGTGCTTGGTCCTTACAGTAAGTGTGAGGAGAAGGAGAACGAGAATGAGAATGAGAATAAGGAGAAGGAGTGCAAATGTTCACTGTTCCCTAAACCTAACGACGCGTTCGTATGCGAATCTCCTGAAGGTCGGTGACATATAGCCCATTCAGCCGATTTATTATCATTTTTCAGATTGTGACAGTAACTCCGATTGTGCCGCGATAGAAGATTCTATTTGCGTTGCTAATACTTGTCAATGTCTTAAAGGATATAGAGTAGAAGATCAATCATGTGTGCCAAGTAAGTATATTAGTCATAAAAGCAAACGATTCCATCCTTATACATATGTTGTAGACTTGGGAAGTAAATGCGAAGCAGATGGCGGCAAATGTACCATACCAAATGCCTCGTGTAACGCAGAGAGCCTCTGCACTTGTGATAAGAAATTCGTTGCGAAAGGAGATACTGTTTGCCTTCCACGTAAGTTATTTACTCAAAGTCTGCTATGAAACTGTACCTACACTGCTTTTAGTTGGACAATTGGATTCAGAATGTCAAATAGAGAAACAGTGTTCGACCGCCATCCAGGACAGTCAGTGTGTCGACTCAAAGTGCAAATGTAAGGAAAAATTTGTTCCATTAAATGGAACGTGCATCTACCAACGAAGTAAATTTAGTTCATACGTTTTCGCTTTGTTAATTGTATCTTTTCAGAGATGGGAGACGGGTGTAGTGATATAAGACAATGCCATTTGTTTTTGGGATCTAACGTAGTGTGCCGTAATGGATATTGCGCTTGTCCTGCCAACATGACAATGAATGCAAGATTGACTGATTGTGAATCATCGGCAAGTCCAAGCGTATTGACAATACCTTTCTTCATTGCAGTGTTAATAATATCCTTCTTAAGAGTATTTTAAGCATGTTCTTCGATGACAATAAATACCTAAGTTCCTTTGCTAGGTATTAAGTACACAGACACGATCCGACTTTTTGCCCTACACAATTACAGATATAGTATACATATCTACATAATAAACAAACACAATTTATCCGTTAATAAAGCATTTATCAAAACGGGTTGTCTTGTTTTAGGACATTTTGTTAACAAATAACCTTCGATGCTGTTTAAGCAGTCAATACCTAGTGTATCTGTTCTCCCCAATAACCTAAAATCACGCCATTCAGGTATTTCGTTTGACCACGAAAGAAGAGTTAAGTATAGATACGAATTATGGCCGACATTCGTGTAAAAATACTTCTGCAAAACGAATATCATATACAGTTATACACCACCTGAGCCCTCACTACATGGCCAAATTAGTGGCCAAATATTTTTTGCTCTGACCAGGTTTGTAACAGTGACGGTGTTTGGTGCAAGACACACCATTTTCGAAGAGCTGCAAAGTAATTTTGGAGTATTTTATTTGCATTTATTGCTAACAAAAACACCCGAGCAGGCCCCGTCGGCAATTTTTACTAAACGAACCCTTATACTAAGAGCGAATTATACTCATAGTGGTTGAACTCATAGTCATATTTGAACTTGGTTTAATAAGAAAAGTACAAAGAAATTTTCTTATTAAACCAAGTTCAAATATGACTATGAGTTCAACCACTCTGGTACAATCCGCCCTAAACGTCGAAAATACAGTTCTACAAAACCGTTTGTCCATAACATTTTCCACGAAATTTGTGATTACCTGTACCTGACCAACTAGTACCTCTACTAATAAGCAGTACCTACATTTGAAGATATCTCATGGTAAGTGTTTATGGTGTTGGATAGTAAACAAAAAATGGCGAAGAAGTATAAGGGTATTAGTAAAATTGGCATTTTTCTCCAATATTGGAATGATTCTTGTATTATAATATGGCCAATTCTCATTTAATTATTCACTATTTTGGGCAAAATCAATTGCGAAATGTAGATATATAAATACCAAATTATAAATTAACAACTGTTTATAAAAAAAATACTAATAAAATCATTGTATTTCTGTCCACCGTCGCAGTATGTACAATACGCATTACACAATTGAAATTTGCGTAAATAAATTATTCTAATCTCTAAACAGAAAATTGAATTTTGAAAGTTGATAGGCTTTGAACATTTAAATTAGGATTTCTTAAAAACTAAAATTTCAAACCTGAGCAAATAACTGTGCCATCGATTTAGAACAGTCAACAACAAATAAATTTGTACAGAATTGTCTTTTCACTGTTATAGTCTTTTGAAGTCATTTAAATCACAAATGGAGTTAAATCGGGAAACTTGAATCCGTTAAGATTTGAATTAAAATGAGATCCGCCTAACTGTCTTGCACGTAATTGTCTTGCGGGTGGTGGCACTAAGTCTGTAAAGGTGACAGGACGTGAACTAACTTCTCCATTACGGAGGAGAAAACCACACTGCGCAGTACAAACTTCATCCCTTAAAATTACGTCCCGCGACCATTCGCGCATCAATTGAGTACAATCGGTGACACGCAGCGAGGCGCATTGTCCCTAAAATGAAGATAATAAACCTATCCTGTCAATAATCGACGGATTCTTACCCCTTCCGTGGTGCAAACGCAACTCGTACAAGGCGATGGGAATGCCGACTCCCCTACTGCAACTTGTCTTTCTCCAATAATGCACCCGTGGCCCGTAGACTCTCGCCAAGCGGACAAATCAATGTGAGGAAGTGAATGGCACGGCACTCTTGGATTCAAGAAATTGGATGGTAAATCGAAAGCAGCACGTTGCATTTCACCAGGCACATCCAAATTCTCGCAAAATAATCTAGCTAAGGAAGCTTTTCTAATTTCGGCTAGCTGGGCTTCCGTAAACCGAACACTTGAATCTTCGTTCTCGTACCTACAACATAAAGTTAACGGAAATACAAACATCTCCACTATTTACCAGAATCGATCACACTTTCGCAACTGTCTAAACTGTATCGCAATAATACAAGCAAAGGTGGGTCCAACGAGTCCACCCTGTAAAGGTCTTTCACTCATACCTCCTGGAAACAAATCGATATCATCAACCGTGGCGTAGATACGCTTTAGTCGGATAATCACTTCTGGCGGTATTTCTCGTGCCAAATCATCGAATGAGGTTGCTCGTTTTAAATTACACAACGCACGATAGTTGTTGTATGATGGAACGCCGTGGTCACGAGCTGTATAGGGTAAAGTTAATTAACTGAAACAACTTGTGGGTACGTACCTCGTTGTATATTGAGTGCAATAAGATCAACTCCTGAGAAAGGAATTTTCCTATCTTCAAAGAGATGGTTAGTTACTTCGCCAGTAATGAACTGGTCCAGAGTTTCCATTGGAGTCGATACTAATCCCCGCGAAATTTCGTCCACCATTCCAGGCTAAACGAACAGGGCGATAACTACAGATAAGTTACAAACACTACATGCGTACCTGTAAAAGCATGTCAGGTTGGAAGAACCCATCGCGTAGTAATATGGGAGGATCCACTATTTGATATGACGTACTTAATCGTGGAATATGAGGCCTGAGAAGAGAGTGGCCAATGCGAAAAGCAGCACAGGCGAATTCGTTAAGAATTGAGGGATTACAAGATGGGTTATACTCCTTGTAGTACCCTTGGGGTAAGAGTTTTAATCCATATAAATTAACAGCGTTCCAACTTAGGATTCTTGGTAAAAACTCGTTGTACGTAATGTGCTGGTTTTCGGCAATAAGGATACGTCGGGCGTGCTCGAAGAGTTTCTCAGCGTCCCAATGCGGATTTATATTCCGCAAACCTTCAACGAGACGATTGTGTTCCCTTAAAAATATAGTGTGGATGACTGTAAGAGCAGGTTGTTCAGATGCACGTCCATCACCTAAAACATCAAGTAGTGCGTTGCAAGAAAAACAAATCGAGTTCATTACCTCCAATGAAACAGTAACCTGATGGTGCTTTACATTCTGGATGGTGATCACTTTGTGGTAGCAACTCTTTGCCTTTAAATGGATGAATTGTGCTGTTTAAACGTCCCCCGAATCCTTTCAAATCGCGAGCTACGCAATCATTTTCACCATAAACCTAAAGTGGGGACTTATATCACAATTTACGAAACGTAACCTATTACTGACCTGAGACGCATCCAGGTAAGCTGTGTTTTGATTCACCTGTTCTCTAGGTCCCAAATGCTGTTGTCCCGGTAACGATCTCATAAATGGGAAACACATTCGGTGACCGGATGACACGTTCACTTCTGGATAGTAATGGTCACCCGATGGGACTGGAAAAGGATTACATTCGGGATGGACAGTTCTTGGACTATCACAAGATCGACAGTTGGGAATCGATTCGTGAAAACCTTTGTGAATCGGTGTCATTGTTAAATCGTGATCAAGAAATTGGGCGAATTGCATAGTCATAAGGGTGTAACGGGTGTGTAGGTTACTGATATCGGGATGTATGACTGTTGAAACTACTCGAGGTGATGGTAGCGGTACTCCTGTTACCCCCAAAGAACGTGGTTTGGAGATACCTATCAACATTCTAGTAAGTACAATATTTTTCAAACTAAAAGAATTTACCATCTTCATAAGCGCTTGGTAGGAGACGAGTAAAGGTGGTCAAACTTTTGCCGATAGTTGGGTTTCGCAAATTATTGCAATAACCGGATAATGTCCTGAAAAGGTTACGAGAATCGCAAGGTCCTGAATCGTCACAGTGATTATCAAATTCAAAATTATGCGTGGGCAGCAACGTGGTTACGTCAACATGTTGCAAACCATCAGAAAGTTCGTCTCTGAAAACTGTTTGTAAGACGGTATTATCAAACACTTGACGTTTGCGGCGGTGTGACCTGTAACGATTATTCAACATTTTCAACAATTTTATTAACGCCATACTTACAACAGGGAGTTTATAATTTCGTTGGAAGCAAACTCAAGAAGAAGAGACGAGTTTGCCAACTTCAATGCTTGTTTATTTGCCTTGCTGAACGAGGCAGCTGTACCAGCCGGTGACTTGGGATCAATACCGCCAACTGCAATCAGTAATCTAGATCTTTTTCGAACCCAAGTCAATTAACTACCTGTACTCCAAACTTCGTATTCCATTTTTCGACGTTGCAACACCTCGTGTTCGGCTTTCACAATTGCTTCCATTAAAACTTCTTCTGAAAGATCAGTGGTGGTATCCATTTCCAACCACGGCGTCAGCTGAGCCAAAGTGTGTTGATTACATGAAATTCGCGCATTTCTACAATTGATAAATGTTACAGGGCAAGTGATATAATGAGCCTCTTACAAATAAGGATCCTCCTGAACAAAGGCTCGTGGTTGAACTTTGTCCAGATACTCGGTGTTCGCACATAAAATACCCGCGATAGTAACCTTACGAATCTCTTGTAACTGTTCTCGAGTAAGAGAACTTGGTGGAAGGTCATTCTCGTACCAAAATCTGTCTGAATTCCGTAAGAGAGAAAATTGGCGATATAATAGGCAAGAAAGTGTTTGGCCTACAACTGATCCAGGTGTTGGTCGTTCAAGAATTGATCCCGTTAAAAGATCGATATCATCGGGATGTCTAAAAGCGCGTCCACAAATTATTTTCAGTTGTTCAGATCAATCCGTACTTACCTGTATAAATTAGAAAGATGATTGATGTTCTTTTGGACAATATTAATAGTTTTTAAATCGTCGAACGTTTTAATTGAGATATTGTGGCAAAACTGCACCCACTTTGTGTATGGTGCAATTCCATGATCTCGTCCTAATTGAATTAATAAAGAGCCTGTCTCCCATTTGTTTCTTAATGGAACAATCATGTGCATACTGGCTGTTTGGGCGGGAGTGCGAATAAGTATATCGATCATTTCTGCAAAGTTGCTCGTGGTAGTATTCATCTGCAAATTGAATGGTTGAGTAGTGATCGATTAATGTACCTATGTCACTGTTACCAAGGTACTAGGGACCATCGATAGTAAGGCAGGTAAGGCCGTTAAGGCAACTTCGTTGTAAACTCCGACCTGGTTCAAACTGGAGTATTTGGAATAATGTCCATGAGTTAAGAGATCTAAGTCAGTTCCTGTTGTTAAAACCTGAAATACACTTTAAAGTACACTTAGGGGCTTGAAAAAGTTACCTCGTCAAGAGCGGTTGGAAGAAACTCGTTGTAGGTAATGTGCTGTATTTCTGCAACAATAATTCTTCTACTTTCCAAGAAGATCTTTTCATCAATCCAATGCCGATTGAGCTTTGCTAAATTTACAGCTACGCGATTATGTTCGTGCAATATGGCCGAATACAATGCATTCGTTTGACATGCAATACAAGCAGAAACGTTTACAAGACCCGCATCATAAGTACGAAGGTTTTCTAGTGACTCCTCTGTTGATCCATAAACAGCAGAGCCATCTAAGAAAGCTGACGCCAAATTCATCTGGTTCCGGTACTCTGAAAGTATCGAATTAGTAACGGTAGTAAACGAAACTGTAGTACCAAAAGAACACCTGTCAGCGCCATTTGCAGGTAAGGACCGCATGAATTCCATACATGTATCACGTCCAATGTTACCATAGCATTCGCCATGCTTTGGATTGTCATTGCTGCAACATACTCCCCTATCCAAATTTCCCGTACTAGCTAAATCGTGGAGGAGAAGTTCACCCCACGCCGCTAAAAGTGCAGTTACAGACTCATGATGGCCTTTAGGTTGTTTTTGCATTGCTTCCGCGACGTCGAGAGCGCTAGGCAAACCTTCACGTGGTCTTGATATACCTAAACAAGTAGATAGTCAATACAAGAATTTCATGATTAATCATCTACCATCTGCGTAATTTGGTGGAAGTAATCGAAGAAACGGTGCACCTCTGGCCCCCCACTGTGCATGTCGTACATTATTACATTCGCCTGTTGGGTGTCGATATTTGCTAGGTGGACACTGTACCGAATTGTTTATTTTACAACTTGTCCTTTCTTTACTCCTTTGCGAGAGCCTTCTTTCCTCCGTTAAGGCTGCTGTAACACTGACTCGCAATTCTGCAGGTAAGGTTTCGGCATACTGCGTTATGTTATAATTGTAATCAACGAGTGATTCAGATTGGACGACAGATCTCAGTTCAGTGATTACTGATAGAATAATTAAGCTGAAAATAATATCAAATATGAGAAAAATGAGCTGGGAAAAAATTTGAAAATTAAAACATCCCCTAGATTTATTGTCCATTATAAACGTATCACATGCGTTTTTGTGGTGAAAACTTTTGAAAAATCCTTCTTACTTGATTATACTTGATCATAGTTCTAATAGTTTAAAGCACGCGTTCGCACGTAAGTACATTGAGAAACTGAAATCTTGCAGAAAACAGTATCAAAAGTTGTTTTCCAAAAGCTTTCTGGATCGAATTAAATTCAGGTAGTAGGTACCTTACAAACGTAATAAAAGTTCCACTCTAATTTAATATTGTTGAAACAATATTTAAGCACAGGAGCTTTAGTAAGTAAAAGTATCTGAGATATCATGTTCAAAATACAACACAGACATCCTTTAATTCCAATTTCCATGTCTTGGATTCCTGAAAAACCGTTCAAAAGCACACAAACTAACGTGAGAACAGCTAATATTAGTTGAACAAAAATGGAACAATTGGTAGGTACACATGACTTCTAGCATTAAGTGAAAGATTTATTCAATGCTTCTAGTGAAGGAATTAAAAAAGCATGGGCGAATTTATTTATTTTTCAGGACGAAACTATTAAAAAGGAGACAGAAAATAGCGAAAGAGTGACTAAAATTGTTACTACTCCCATTCGGTACTAAAGGTGATTGCCTGTCTTGCCGAGGAGGAAGCGAATCGAGAAAAGGTATATGAACAAAGCATTTAAGTACCTACCTATATGGCAAGCCGTTTTACTTTTTATGAGATATTGGCATGAAACTCCCATTAAAATGGGAATCTTTGATAAAGTATTTTACATAAGGAAAATTTGCCAATTTGCCTTAACCAAAACTGCATTTTTATTTTAATTTAAAAGTTAAATCTAAATTAAATTTTAATATTGACATTTAAACACAACCGCCATATAAATATGCGTCCATTTCCTGTTTTTTAGTTAACGGAAACTACACTGCTTTAAATTCACATTTTAATGACATGTCGAAAGATAGGTATTTGTAATTTTTCTTCTTCCTGTTATTAAAAGTATTTAGTTTTAATTTTAAATAGTGAATTTAAAATACAACATTTTTTATTTCATTTAATCGTTAAAACTAAGTATTCCACTGTATATATTTCTTGAAATTTCATTCATATTTGAAATGCAATTGAATATTATTATGTCTCAGCCTCAAATATATCTGTTCAATTCTCTTTCAAATTAAAACTAAAATGAAGGGACTATTTTTTGGAATAATTCGTATTTGTTAGTCAAACCTTTTCGCAGTTTTATTTCGTATAGGATACATCTAAAAAAAATTAATTTCATATATTCCGACTTATGGAAGATCTTAAAAGAACTGTAATATAAAACATAAAATAGTTCTTTAAGATATTATTAAGTCATATTTAAATTCAATTTTCATGTGGTATTCATACTTTAAAATGAAATATAATTGTTAATCAGCTTAAAATGATATTTCCATAAAAATTACAATGATTTTTATTTCAATATTAAAATGAAAATATGTTACATTTTTATTTTAATATTAGAATAAATTAAAACCATTTCCGTTAATGAAAATGAATTTGCGTTAAGGTAAATGAATTTCCCTTAAGGTAAATGAATTTCCGTTAAGGCAAATGACGTTACAAATCTACCTTGGCCATCTATTGTGGAATAGCGGTTTCACGAACCTGCAAATGGGTTTAATTTTGTGTTGTGTTTCATTCTAAGAATCAATGAATAATTTCATGTTCTACATTTGAATAAAATACTTCCGCAAACATATTCAACTAAATTCAATAGGTACCTACTTATAATCAAGTGGTATAATACCATCTTTGCACGTCAATTTAAAAACAAGGCTTTTATTAGAACTTGTCATCTATCAACCGTGGTTCAGAAACAACCTCCGGTTGACTAACTATCTATTATGTAAATTAAAGATACCATCACCATGATACAAATAATAAATATATGTGGTAGTGGTACATGAACAAAATATTTCTGTTGGTACTTGGTAGCGCTGATAATTTAATAAAACAGGTAGTTTATTTAAAGGTTAATCTTTCTTAATTCTGGCGCGTTTTTCTATGTTAATTAATAATTTAGTCAAATTTTACATCTAAACTAAACAACATAAGTTACCTAAGTACAGTATTTTCTATTTTGCATATGATAAGTATAATATAAGTTTTATAATTTTAATTTAGTTGTACATAATTAACATAATATTTAATTTAGATATAAATTTGTACATAACTTCATTTTCTCATCACTACATCCACTTTCCTAGATAGTGAATGCTGTCATGAAATTAACTAAATTATTACACCTATTATTACTTATCAAATCAGCTATTCTATTTAAATTTGTCCTACACTGGAATAAAATAGTTTTTGCATTGTTATGATTTCCACTTATCATCAAACGTCTGCATTCCTCAAATGATCTTTGAATTCGCCTTAAGACTAATTGAACTTGTGAAGTCATTTATTACAATTACAAAATACGAAGAGCGAAGACCGCAATTTTGAAAAGCAGGTTATGTTGATTGTTGACATTTAATTTTAAATTAAAACGCAGAATCGGCAGGTGTTGGTAACTATAAAATGGTGTGCATTAACTATTGCACAGTAGATGGCACCTTAAACAACATTTCTGCAGCATTTCTGGCATCATTTTCGTTAACGCAAATTCATTTCCCTTAACGCAAATTCATTTCC
>CM070080.1:10000-15000 GCA_036250285.1 Pyrocoelia pectoralis | reverse complement strand
GATAACCACTAAAGAAGACGTTACCAAGGCCATCACCGCCAGCATGGGGGATACTCCCGCGGGCTGGCTCGAGGTATCCGAAATACGGACCTCTGAGAGCGGCCGAAGGACGGCTACCCTGGTCGTGGCGAAAGAAAAAAGCCAGGTAATGGACGAACACCCCGCCATCTGGGTAGGCATTACGAAATGCCCGATTAGGAAGAGGGTCGAGGTTCAGAAGTGCGCTAAGTGTTGGGGCGTACACGAGAAGGCCGGGAAGTGCGCGGACCGCGACGTTAAGGGGAAGTGTCTGAACTGCGGGAGCGAGGGCCACTTCAGGGACAATTGTAAAAACGATAAACATTGCGCGCTATGCAACCAACCAGGCCATGCTCCATGGACAATGGCGTGTCCCGAATACAAGGCCGCCATCAGAGCGGCAGAGCGGGGCAGGACCAAATCGCGCCTCGTAAATCGCAAGATCGATACCCCTAGCGAGTCACCGCGCGGTCCCAAACCACCCGCGATATAGACACCTTCCTCCTGTGATAACTTACGGTACCTGATTACTCCTCTGTACCTGATTCGTAACTCTATTTATCTACCGTTGTTAACTCGTCCAGATATTTATATTATTTACACCTGTTTTAATTTTACCGTTCATAACTTGTATATACAGCCGATTTTAACTTGTGTTATTGTACTATATACACTAATTTTAACTTGTTATACATACTCACACCGCCTATTTTAACTACATCGTCCATCTATATTATTTATTTACACCTGTGTTAATTTGTACCGTCCGTAACTTACATTTACAAACGTTTTAAATTTTGCTATTTAGCTATTAAAACCAGACTACCTCCATTTTACTCACGCACAATGAATCTAAAGGTAATCCAGATTAATCTGAACAACAGAAGGGCAGCCTTCGATCTAGCAGTCCATACAGCACAAGCCCTACAGGCGGACCTGCTGTTGCTATCGGAGATAGGTGCATCAGCGAAAAAGCTCACCATTATAGACTCCAGCACCAAGGCGGGAATACTCGTCACGAACAAGAGAGTGACGATCAAGGAGGCAGGGGGAGGCGACGGGTACGCTTGGGTTGTGGTGGGCGAATACCTGGTATACAGCGTGTACCTCTCCCCTAATGAAGACGACGCGACATTTGAATCAAAGCTTGACGCACTACAGCGAGATATAAGGGCCCGTAAGATAAGGAAGGCTGTTACGGCCGGCGACTTCAACGCGGCCTCCCCCGCCTGGGATCAACAAGAACCAACAGGAGGGGCGAGATACTCCTAGCCTGGATCAACTCATTAGACCTGTGTGTGATAAATCAGGGAGATCAGCCCACCTTCGTGAGGGGCGAACAGGAATCCCACCTCGACCTCACGCTCACCTCCGCAGCAGCCAAGGACGACGTGGGGGCGTGGCGGGTAATGGAGAATGAGACCTTGAGCGATCACCGCTACATTGAATGGACACTGCAACCGAGGCGACGGGCGCTGCACAAGGACCACCCACCCCAGATACTGGGGTGGAAGGACAACAAAATCGACTCCCAGAAGTTGAAGGCTGAGATCGAGAAAATCCAGCCGGAACATATAACTGGGGCGGGAGACCTCCGGAAAACCCTACAAGAAATCTGTGAAAACACCATGCCCAGACGACGGAGGGCCACCGGTGGCGCGTTCTGGTGGAACAGCACAATAGCCGATGCCAGAAAAAGCTGCGTGGCTGCGAGGCGCACAGTGCAACGACACAGGAGGGCAAACAGACCCCTCGGACAAACGCTCGCCGAATGGAAATCGGCGCGGTTAGCCTTAAGCAGGCTTATATATGAGAGCAAGAGAACCCACTGGAACGCCCTTCGCGACGAGCTCGACAAGGATATATGGGGGAAGGGTTACAAGATCGTAACCCGTAAGATCTCGAGACGGTCCAACCCCATAGGCTGGACGGATTCGGCTTACTACGATACGATCCGCAACCTATTTCCTAGACGAGATGGCGCACACCAAGATAACATCGTCCCCGAGGACGATTACCCCGATATTACAACCGCCGAAATCATAGAAGCAGCAAGAGCCCTGCCCAACAGGAAGGCCCCGGGACCGGACCTTGTACCAGCATCCATCGTCAAGACCATAGCCCTTGCGAGACCGGAGATGTGGGCCGACTTGGCCAATAAATACATCGGCATGGGCCTGTACCCCACACAATGGAAGGAGGCGAGGCTAACCCTTATCCCCAAGCCCGGCGGGTCCTTCAGACCGATATGTCTGCTGGATTTCGCCGGGAAGATCGTAGAGAAGGTGATCAAAAAGAGGCTCGATTCGGCCATAGACGGCAAACTGTCGAACAGACAATATGGCTTCCGGAAAGGCAGAACGACATACACAGCCATACAGGAAATCGTAGACCTTCAGAGGCAAGCCAACTCAGGGACGCATAGGACCAGGGAGGTGTGCCTGGTGGCCTCGCTAGATGTCCGCAACGCATTCAACTCCCTGGATCACAAGACATAGCATACGCAATAGAACAACTAGGCGTCCCTAAGTACCTCCAAAGGGTCGTGCTAAGTTATCTGAGGGATAGGGAGGTTACCTCGAGAACTCCGGAAGGGGCCGAACACACCTTCAGACTGCTCGCAGGGGTACCTCAGGGCGGAATCCTGGGGCCAACATTATGGAATGCCACCTACGACGACGTGCTGAGGGTGGGCGCTCCCGATGGCGTGCACATCATCGGCTTCGCCGACGATATAACGATCGTCGTGGTAGATAGGAAGCTAGACGTGGCAGCGGCGAAATTGCAAAATACGATCACTTCTATTAACTGGGACGCTTTTAACCGATTCTGCCAAGTCGTGATAGGCACCAGAGAACGAGAGGGACGAGTCTAGCCCATAGAGGTACTAAAGACTTCCCTCGCGAAGTACCTCCACAGCCGGAAGAATATTAGTAATGATGCCCGGCTGCGGCGGATTAACAGTAGAGAGAGGAAAGGGTTTTTAGTGGGTCTCAACCCCACACTCCCCCCGGCATTGAGCCCACACGGGGGGTAGTCTGAATAGATTTTCCCAAAAAAAAAAAAAAAAAAAAAAAAAAAAAAAAGGTTAGGTTAGGTTAAACTCGACGCGATAGACCAACACATAAGGGCCCGTAGGGCAGGGAGAGCCATAATAGCCGGCGACTTCAACGCGGCCTCCCCCAGCTGGGGATCAGCAAAAACATCAAGACGAGGCGACATACTGCTCGCATGGATCAACAAACTTGACCTCTCCATAGCGAACGACGGAGATAAGCCAACCTTCGTAAGGGGAAGCCAAGAGACATATCTGGACCTGACTCTCGCCACGCCGGGAGCCAAGGACGCGGTAGACGAGTGGGGCGTTCTCCAGGAGGAGACGCTTAGCGACCACCGCTACGTCGCTTGGCCCTCCAACTCCGCCCACACCTCCCGGACAGACACCAACCACACTCCCTAGGAGGATGGAACGACAGGAAGCTAGATCCAACGAAACTTAAATACGAATTAGACCGACTACCCCAACAGCAGGTAACGGATGCCGCTGCGCTAAGAAAACAACTCAGGAGAATTTGCGACTCAACAATGCCCAAGCGAAGAACGGGCGGAAGGGTGACATACTGGTGGAATGAGTCCATCGCCGAAGCCCGGAAACAATGCATGTCCGCAAGGCGCAGCGTGCACAGAGCCAGAAGGGCCAATAGGCCCCTCGAACGCGAAACCGCCATTTGGAGGGAAGCCCGCCGAACCCTGGGAAAAACATATCCTCGACAGTAAGAAGTACCACTGGAGGAAGCTCTGCGACGAGCTTGACCAAGACGTATGGGGAAGAGGGTACAAAATAGCTACTAAAAAAATCGGTCGACACAACAACGTGGTAGGATGGACAGACGCCGCCTACCACGAGACGATAAATAAGCTCTTCCCCAGACGAACAGGACTAGACGCGATAGAGTTCCCGATAGTCAACTTCCCGCGGGTAACAGCGGACGAGATAGTGACGGCAGCCAGGGAGCTCCCAAACAAGAAGGCCCCGGGCCCGGACTCGGTCCCGGCCATCATAGCCAAACGGGTCGCCATGGCGAGGCCCGACATATGGGTCGACCTGGCGAACAAATACCTCGCGGGCGGGAGTTACCCGGAGGAGTGGAAGGAGGCTAACCTGGTCCTTATCCCCAAGTCCACGGGGTCATTCCGGCCGATATGTCTCATTGACTTCGCGGGGAAAATCTACGAAAATTAATCAAGAGAAGACTCGACACGGCCGTCGGGGGGAAACTGTCCGAGCGGCAGCATGGCTTCCGTAAGGGCAGGACAACCGCATCGGCGATCATGGAGATAGTAGATCTACAGAGAAGGGCCAACTCTGGTACACATAGGACCAGGGAGATATGCCTCGTGGCATCACTAGATGTAGAGAATGCCTTTAATTCCCTGAGGCACTCCGATATCATGGACGCGCTGGAGCAGCTCGAAGTCCCGAGGTACCTCTGGCAAACGATACATAGCTACCTGCGCAACAGGGTAGTATTATCAAAGACCCCCGAGGGAAGCAACAATAGGTTCACGCTGGAGGCTGGCGTCCCCCAGGGCGGGGGTGCTGGGGCCAACGTTGTGGAACATCACGTATGACGGGGTGCTGAGGCTACCGGTGCCGGAGGGAACTAACATGATAGGCTTCGCCGACGATATTACGATCGTCGTTACCGACAGGCGCCTGGACGAGGCCACGATGAAACTCCAGCGCACCATAGCGACAATAAACTGTTGGATGACCGCGAGACAACTAAGACTGGTCCCGCAAAAAACCAGAGTGGCCCTTCTAACGGGACGACGACGGCTGGGCGAGGTCACGCTGGAAGCCCTCGGCCAACGGCTGACGGCGACGGGATCGATAAAGGTGCTAGGGGTAACCCTGGATAAGAACGGCACCTTCATTCAACACGCAAAGGAAGTGGCGGACAAAGCCCTTAAAATGCTCA
>CM070080.1:0-5000 GCA_036250285.1 Pyrocoelia pectoralis | reverse complement strand
TGTTTTTTTCGAGGTAAAAGCCCCTTCGGAGGGTGTTAGAAAGATAGTTCTTGCGGTGAGTGACGGAGCTTGGCGACACGCTCGGACGATTTTTGACCCGCGCTTATCGGGCACACGGGAGCGCGGCGATAAAGCTATCAGCTACGAGAACAGATAGGGTGATATCTCGGCAGGGGTAGGTGCGATAAGGGCGGGACCAAGTTCGGGGGAATCAGCGTAAAAAGGCGCATCCCCCCACACCAAACTCCACCCCTCATTTACCCCCCCAATAAACCACCGAATTCTGTGGAATTAATTTGCAGTCATTTAACGTCAAAATACGATATTTAAGGACGGGAAGTGCAAAAAATATAGGGACAATTTCGGGGGAGTCAGCGTGCGTGAGCGCTCCCTCCCACCCCAAATTCCACCCCTACAACACCCCCCAAAAGAAGCGAACATTGCGGTATTAATAAACTCAAAAAAGGGTTCTAAAGACAGGAAGGTGCTAATAAGATAGGGACAACTCCTACCCTTAAAACACACCACCCAAAAAGTGATAATCTCCGAACTTATCGAGTGCGAACGTGGTATCAGTGCGGGTTTGGTGAAACCTTCGCGGCCGGGAGGGGCATAACAACTGCTAATACGAACAGTTTAACGGCCCCGTCGCGGAGGAGGAACCCCACAGGGCAACAACCAAACCACCCACGGTACACCAGGACACTTCGGTAGGCCAAAAGGGGAAATGTCGAGACCCCGCAGTGCGTCCCTACAAGAGGAACTCGGGGAACTGGGGATGGCAACCCATCCGAAGTTGCCAAGGATAGCGGCGACGCAGCCAAACCCTACGGCGAGAATGGCACATCAAGCTGCAACTAACGGTACCCCCCCCGGGCCACCACCCCACCACCCTCGCCGCGAGTCGGGGAACTGGTGATGAGCTGGGACGAAGAGGCCGGAAGCTCCAAAACGGTAGAAGGCACCCCCCCCACAATGCTAGGGGGGAGACATAGCGACAATGATGCCAGACCAGAGAAAGATCAATACCAAGGCGCTAAACAAGAAAGTACTAGACCTGATTAATCTGGTCGTCGCTAAAGTTGAGAAACTAGACAGTTGCATATCCAGGAATACAGCCGTGGAGATCAAAACTGTCACGATGGAACTGGTCAGCACGATTGTCCCAGCTCGGATCCAAGGAGGTGCGAAGCTTCATAAAGGGCATACCACCAAAGGGGGGAAAGGAGACCTGGGCCGCAGGAAGAGACATCAAAGACCCCCGTTCAATGCACCAGGTGTCGCAAGATTATTAAAGAGGAAGATGTACGGAGGGATAGGCTCCAGAGACACGTAGAAAGGTGCGACAACTTTGAAAAAGCCTGGGCACTGGCGAGCTTGGAGTGGCCCGAGGGCACAGCCAGGAACGTCTTCCAGCAGGATGGGAATGGCTGGAGAATGAGGTCGTTATCTACGACAAGGCTCCCGGAGCCAGGGCAAGGGGAGACATGGGTAAGCGCCACCCCGAATTTAGAAAGGCCATTAACGAGGCCCAAACGTTGATGGGGGGTATGACCACCTATAAAAAGTACGAATCCATAATAGAGGAGAACGACGATACCGAGAAGGAGGGAAAAGTACGCTTCCTCTTTCTCGCGCATGCGGATGGGACCACCCAAGAGCAGAGAGCGAAAAGCAGCTATGAAACGCTCCAGAAAGCCGCAACGAGGATGATGGCCACTAAACAAAACAGGGCGAAGATATTCGCAGAACGAGAATGGCCGGGATGGTGGCAAAGCTAGCGGAATGCGCATTCATTCTACAATAAAGGCATCGCCTATTGCGTCGACGGTAACACGAAAAAGCAACAAGATCCCAGCAAAGGGACCAACTCCGACTCGGTCACCATTCTCCTGAAGGACCAAAACATGACATACGCCGATCTCCTGAAGGGAGCCCGCAAGGCACTAACTGGCCCCGAAAGGGAGGCACTCAAGGCATCCCATAAAACCAAGATGGCAACCTGCGATTGGTCATCGACCAGAGGAAAGGCGACGTCAACGCTGTCACCAGCAAACTCCGCGAGGAGCTAGGGCAGAGCGCGGAATGCAAGGTGAGGCAGGACCGGGACACTTACTATATTAGAGAGCTCGACGAGATAACCACTAAAGAAGACGTTACCAAGGCCATCACCGCCAGCATGGGGGATACTCCCGCGGGCTGGCTCGAGGTATCCGAAATACGGACCTCTGAGAGCGGCCGAAGGACGGCTACCCTGGTCGTGGCGAAAGAAAAAAGCCAGGTAATGGACGAACACCCCGCCATCTGGGTAGGCATTACGAAATGCCCGATTAGGAAGAGGGTCGAGGTTCAGAAGTGCGCTAAGTGTTGGGGCGTACACGAGAAGGCCGGGAAGTGCGCGGACCGCGACGTTAAGGGGAAGTGTCTGAACTGCGGGAGCGAGGGCCACTTCAGGGACAATTGTAAAAACGATAAACATTGCGCGCTATGCAACCAACCAGGCCATGCTCCATGGACAATGGCGTGTCCCGAATACAAGGCCGCCATCAGAGCGGGCAGAGCGGGGCAGGACCAAATCGCGCCTCGTAAATCGCAAGATCGATACCCCTAGCGAGTCACCGCGCGGTCCCAAACCACCCGCGATATAGACACCTTCCTCCTGTGATAACTTACGGTACCTGATTACTCCTCTGTACCTGATTCGTAACTCTATTTATCTACCGTTGTTAACTCGTCCAGATATTTATATTATTTACACCTGTTTTAATTTTACCGTTCATAACTTGTATATACCGATTTTAACTTGTGTTATTGTACTATATACACTAATTTTAACTTGTTATACATACTCACACCGCCTATTTTAACTACATCGTCCATCTATATTATTTATTTACACCTGTGTTAATTTGTACCGTCCGTAACTTACATTTACAAACGTTTTAAATTTTGCTATTTAGCTATTAAAACCAGACTACCTCCATTTTACTCACGCACAATGAATCTAAAGGTAATCCAGATTAATCTGAACAACAGAAGGGCAGCCTTCGATCTAGCAGTCCATACAGCACAAGCCCTACAGGCGGACCTGCTGTTGCTATCGGAGATAGGTGCATCAGCGAAAAAGCTCACCATTATAGACTCCAGCACCAAGGCGGGAATACTCGTCACGAACAAGAGAGTGACGATCAAGGAGGCAGGGGGAGGCGACGGGTACGCTTGGGTTGTGGTGGGCGAATACCTGGTATACAGCGTGTACCTCTCCCCTAATGAAGACGACGCGACATTTGAATCAAAGCTTGACGCACTACAGCGAGATATAAGGGCCCGTAAGATAAGGAAGGCTGTTACGGCCGGCGACTTCAACGCGGCCTCCCCCGCCTGGGGATCAACAAGAACCAACAGGAGGGGCGAGATACTCCTAGCCTGGATCAACTCATTAGACCTGTGTGATAAATCAGGGAGATCAGCCCACCTTCGTGAGGGGCGAACAGGAATCCCACCTCGACCTCACGCTCACCTCCGCAGCAGCCAAGGACGACGTGGGGGCGTGGCGGGTAATGGAGAATGAGACCTTGAGCGATCACCGCTACATTGAATGGACACTGCAACCGAGGCGACGGGCGCTGCACAAGGACCACCCACCCCAGATACTGGGGTGGAAGGACAACAAAATCGACTCCCAGAAGTTGAAGGCTGAGATCGAGAAAATCCAGCCGGAACATATAACTGGGGCGGGAGACCTCCGGAAAACCCTACAAGAAATCTGTGAAAACACCATGCCCAGACGACGGAGGGCCACCGGTGGCGCGTTCTGGTGGAACAGCACAATAGCCGATGCCAGAAAAAGCTGCGTGGCTGCGAGGCGCACAGTGCAACGACACAGGAGGGCAAACAGACCCCTCGGACAAACGCTCGCCGAATGGAAATCGGCGCGGTTAGCCTTAAGCAGGCTTATATATGAGAGCAAGAGAACCCACTGGAACGCCCTTCGCGACGAGCTCGACAAGGATATATGGGGGAAGGGTTACAAGATCGTAACCCGTAAGATCTCGAGACGGTCCAACCCCATAGGCTGGACGGATTCGGCTTACTACGATACGATCCGCAACCTATTTCCTAGACGAGATGGCGCACACCAAGATAACATCGTCCCCGAGGACGATTACCCCGATATTACAACCGCCGAAATCATAGAAGCAGCAAGAGCCCTGCCCAACAGGAAGGCCCCGGAGGACCGGACCTTGTACCAGCATCCATCGTCAAGACCATAGCCCTTGCGAGACCGGAGATGTGGGCCGACTTGGCCAATAAATACATCGGCATGGGCCTGTACCCCACACAATGGAAGGAGGCGAGGCTAACCCTTATCCCCAAGCCCGGCGGGTCCTTCAGACCGATATGTCTGCTGGATTTCGCCGGGAAGATCGTAGAGAAGGTGATCAAAAAGAGGCTCGATTCGGCCATAGACGGCAAACTGTCGAACAGACAATATGGCTTCCGGAAAGGCAGAACGACATACACAGCCATACAGGAAATCGTAGACCTTCAGAGGCAAGCCAACTCAGGGACGCATAGGACCAGGGAGGTGTGCCTGGTGGCCTCGCTAGATGTCCGCAACGCATTCAACTCCCTGGATCACAAAGACATAGCATACGCAATAGAACAACTAGGCGTCCCTAAGTACCTCCAAAGGGTCGTGCTAAGTTATCTGAGGGATAGGGAGGTTACCTCGAGAACTCCGGAAGGGGCCGAACACACCTTCAGACTGCTCGCAGGGGTACCTCAGGGCGGAATCCTGGGGCCAACATTATGGAATGCCACCTACGACGACGTGCTGAGGGTGGGCGCTCCCGATGGCGTGCACATCATCGGCTTCGCCGACGATATAACGATCGTCGTGGTGGTAGATAGGAAGCTAGACGTGGCAGCGGCGAAATTGCAAACTACGATCACTTCTATTAACGAGTGGATGACGGCCAGACAGCTGACGATGGTCC